>JAULUF010000009.1:57070000-57072500 GCA_031834385.1 Semotilus atromaculatus
GCCCCGTCCAGCACTACAAACAAGATATACGCCCAAAAACGTGCGCCTTTGACCGGACGTAACTCCCTGACCGTCTCCAATAGACTGTATAAACAGGAGAGAGTCTCGGGAGCGCGTGCACGTCACATCCGATGGATCTCGCGGTAAATCCGACCCGGAGACTTCACATAGAAACAGGAATACTGGCCTTCAGAGGTAATGGCAAAACCTGACAAGTGGATCATTGTAATGTGTGATTACAACCCCTTCACACACAGGCAATACAAAAAGGATTCATTTTAGTAGAAAAGTTACATATAGCACCTTTAATGGCAAATGCATACATTTTGGCACAGGTGTGTGTTTATATTGGAATTGTACTATATCACCCCCATTTCCTTTAATAAATCTGTTGTGCACTAGAAACACACAATAGTTCATCAGGACCTTCAGGACAAACACGTCCCCATGAAACCCATTAAAAATGCAATTTTTAATACCAGGGCCGTTTAACTATAAAATGATGCAATCTTTGTTAACAGGCTTTCATTCTGTTGGCAAGGCTTAACATTTTTAAATTTTTTTTTTTTCTTTTTTTTTTCTAAGATTTGGACTATAAAGCAAATATTCCTGTTTTCTGCTTCGGCATATTATAGAGCCAATTGGATGAATTATGCAGCAATAATTGTGTGTGTGTGTTGGTGTGGATGTCAGAGTGTGGTTTGTATGTGTGTAATAAAAAAAATGTGTGTGTGTGTGTGCTTGATTAGATTTATGGCTTTGATTTTCTAGCAGTTTTAGAGTTCAACATGTTTCATAAAATATAAATTCTATAGAAAATAATGTTCATAAATCATTTTCATTAACTTAAACCTATAAAACTTTTTTTTGGTTTTACTTTTTTTTTTTATTGAACTTAAACTTCAGCAATAATCTGCCAAGTGTCTTCTTTAAAATGTGACCAAACTTAAGTCTGTGATTCACATTTTTATGACACTGACATTTTTGTCCACTATGGACTTATGTGTAACTTTTTTTAATTGTTGCACAAGGGTTAAAGTCTCCCTAATTGTGTTTTGGCGTCTCCTCCAACAGGTTCACATTCATCCAAGATCAAAAAACACTAATTTTCTAATAATATTTATTTCAGCATCGCCTCATTTCCTCTCAGTGTCTGAAACGCTTCGTTCGGAGATTCAGTCTCTCTAAGCCCCGCCTCTCTGAGAGCTGCTCTGCTGTGATTGGTCAGAAAGCAAACGCTCATTATCATATCTGAGTCTCAGCTCTTGATCACAGTGATACGAACAGTAACGATGGCGTGGGTTTACCGTATCAATCTCAGAAAACAGCGTCTTCTCCACACGAACAACACGAACCAAACTCTCCAGTCTCAGATACACTACAGTGTTTGGGGGCGGGGCTAAGAGACGCTGTTCAGCCAATCAGGACCAGAGGCGGGGATTATGCAAATTAGCTACATGTGAGACTTTGCAGAGCGTTTACATCCACGAACAGCTCTACTACACACTGCATGAAAAGTGTCATCCGACAAAGTGCCTTTAATCTCCTGAATAAGCGCATACACACCTCTCTGAGCACGGCCTTGAACCGGCCTCGGCTGGTGTTTTTAGCAGCCGCTGGTTTCGGGACGCTCTTGGGCTTCGGGCCGCCGAATCTCGTCTCGGTGCGTTTGCTCATGGTCTCGGCTTTGATTCTGGGAGCTTCTCCTTCCATCACAAACACCAGCTTCACACCCATCAGAGTGAGCGAGGACACGCGGAAGAACAGATTCCTGTACATGACACACACGACACGGCATCATGTGACTGTGAGCGACTCTGAAATCAAACCGCTTTGATGCTAGAGCTGCACGATTCATCGCTCTTAAAGGTGCAGTGTGTGATTTATAGCGGCATCTAGTGGTGAGGTTGTGAATTGCACCCAACAGAAGTTACGGTGGCCGACAGGAAGTGATGTCGAGAAGCCCTCTGGTGTTCAGATGGAGTGTGTGTGTGTGTGTGTGTGTGTGTGTGTGTGTGAGAAGCCCTCTGGTGTTCAGATGGAGTGTGTGTGTGTGTGTGTGTGTGTGTGTGTGTGTGAGAAGCCCTCTGGTGTTCAGATGGAGTGTGTGTGTGTGTGTGTGTGTGTGTGAGAACCCCTCTGGTGTTCAGATGGAGTGTGTGTGTGTGTGTCTGTGTGAGAGAAGCCCTCTGGTGTTCAGATGGAGTGTGTGTGTGTGTGTGTGTGTGTGTGTGTGTGTGTGAGAAGCCCTCTGGTGTTCAGATGGAGTGTGTGTGTGTGTGTGTGAGAAGCCCTCTGGTGTTCAGATGGAGTGTGTGTGTGTGTGTGTGTGTGTGTGTGTGTGTGAGAAGCCCTCTGGTGTTCAGATGGAGTGTGTGTGTGTGTGAGAGAGAAGCCCTCCGGTGTTCAGATGGAGTGTGTGTGTGTGTGTGTGTGTGTGAGAGAAGCCATCCGGTGTTCAGATGGAGTGTGTGTGTGTCTGTGTGTGAGAAGCCCTCTG
>JAULUF010000009.1:57075000-57112500 GCA_031834385.1 Semotilus atromaculatus
CATTTAATTATCATTATAAGTCAGTATGTAATATTTAAGCACCGTGGTATCTGAATTGCACTATAACGTACATTATAAATATGTAAATTATACATATTTTTTCCTTCATAGTTATACTAGTGTTTAGCAGTCAAGTTCAAGTAGTAAAAACTCCATTCATTTTGTTAATCGATGGTATTTGCTTCTGCTAAAGACGTCAGCCCGCATTATTTCTTTTATTTTTATAAATAATCGTATTTAACAACAGAATTCCATGTGGGAAAAACCACATTACCCATGATGCTGTACAAACAATCACACCAATCAGAGAGTCGAAAAAACCAACACGCCGAATAGCCCCGCCCACTCGCATGACGCATTTGAATCTCCCTACGCTCTCAAAATACTTAAATATTTGTATGTATATTCAGCAATAAACGTCAGATATATTGCTTCCATTGATATAAAAACAGTAGTTTCATATTTCTACATCGTTTCTAATTCGATTGTTGTTCGCGATGCTTCATGGGATTGTAGTTCTTTCCCTCACTAAAGCCGTTAAGTCTAGATTTTCAAATACTTTTTTTGCTTCAAATCACAGTTTGTAGTGTTATGATTATGATTTACCTCGTAGCTGATTTTATGCTGAGAAATGAATGGAAAAAATAACTTCTGGAAAAAGTGGGCAGCACTCTATTGCGCTTTACCTTAAAATGAACATGCTTTATAGATGCTATAATAATGAACGTTATACTTGAGTACAATAGCACAGTGGTGTGTAATGTAAGGCCGGTGTCAGTAAACGCATGTTGTTTTTCAGCGTGATGGTGACTGACGTACAGTTGGCCATATTCGCCAACATGCTGGGCGTTTCACTATTCCTGCTGGTGGTTCTGTATCACTATGTGGCTGTGAACAACCCGAAGAAACTGGAGTGAGTCTGAGAGGTGAGCACACACACGCACACGCGCACACACACACACCTGATCGCGTCTGATGGAAACTGATGTTTGCTCTTGCAGGATGTGAAAGGCCTCGTGGACGGGGAGCACCGGATGATGATCCAGCCTGTAAATCTGCGTTTTGTATGGAAATCATGGGAATAAATTGTCAAAGTGCGAGAGGATTTGTGTGCGTGTGTTTTTCTTGATGTGAATAACCAAGTCTGCATTTCTTTCGTAAATACACATTTATGTTTATTGCTTTCTAGAGTTCACGGAGAATTGCATCTAACCCAGTTTGATCAGGTTTCTGAACTGTAATAAGCAACACAATCCTATGCAAAATAAAATTTGCCACATAATTTTTCAATTACAAAAAGCCACACACACTTAAAACGGTTTTCTTAGAAACACAAATAATGTGTGGTGTTTTAGTGTTTATGGACGGTTAAAACAGCTGCAGCACTGCTGAATGCTGGGAAAGCACCACATCTCAGTCAATATTAAAGATGAGGAGCTTCTGTAGAGGCCGATGGTCCTTCAGAGATCCTCAGGTCGCCAAAGATCTGTTGAGATGAAAGGCTTTAAGTATTAAAGTGTTCATGCACACGGGACTGACCAATCACAACACACTGCTCCAGCCAGCCAATCACAACACACACTGCTCCAGCCAGCCAATCACAACACACACTGCTCCAGCCGACCAATCACAACACACACTGCTCCAGCCGACCAATCACAACACACACTGCTCCAGCCGGCCAATCACAACACACTGCTCCAGCCGACCAATCACAACACACACACTGCTCCAGCCAGCCAATCACAACACACACTGCTCCAGCCAGCCAATCACAAAACACACTGCTCCAGCCAGCCAATCACAACACACACTTGATCCAGCCGACCAATCACAACACACACACTGCTCCAGCCGACCAATCACAACACACACACTGCTCCAGCCGACCAATCACAACACACACTGCTCCAGCCGACCAATCACATCACACTTGCTCCAGCCGACCAATCACAACACACACTGCTCCAGCCGACCAATCACAACACACACTGCTCCAGCCGGCCAATCACAACACACTGCTCCAGCCGGCCAATCACAACACACACTGCTCCAGCCAGCCAATCACAACACACACTGCTCCAGCCGACCAATCACAACACACACTGCTCCAGCCGACCAATCACAACACACACTGCTCCAGCCAGCCAATCACAACACACACTGCTCCAGCCGGCCAATCACAACACACTTGATCCAGCCGACCAATCACAACACACTGCTCCAGCCGACCAATCACAACACACACTGCTCCAGCCGACCAATCACAACACACTTGCTCCAGCCGACCAATCACAACACACTGCTCCAGCCGGCCAATCACAACACACTGCTCCAGCCGGCCAATCACAACACACTGCTCCAGCCGACCAATCACATCACACTTGCTCCAGCCGACCAATCACAACACACACAGCTCCAGCCGACCAATCACATCACACTTGCTCCAGCCGACCAATCACAACACACACTGCTCCAGCCGACCAATCACAACACACTTGCTCCCAATCACAACACACACTGCTCCAGCCGACCAATCACAACACACTTGCTCCCAATCACAACACACACTGCTCCAGCCGACCAATCACAACACACTGCTCCAGCCGACCAATCACAACACACTTGCTCCAGCCGACCAATCACAACACACACTGCTCCAGCCGACCAATCACAACACACACTGCTCCAGCCAGCCAATCACAACACACACTGCTCCAGCCGGCCAATCACAACACACTTGATCCAGCCGACCAATCACAACACACTGCTCCAGCCGACCAATCACAACACACACTGCTCCAGCCGACCAATCACAACACACTTGCTCCAGCCGACCAATCACAACACACTGCTCCAGCCGGCCAATCACAACACACTGCTCCAGCCGACCAATCACAACACACTGCTCCAGCCGACCAATCACAACACACTGCTCCAGCCGACCAATCACAACACACTGCTCCAGCCGACCAATCACAACACACTTGCTCCAGCCGACCAATCACAACACACACTGCTCCAGCCGACCAATCACAACACACACTGCTCCAGCCAGCCAATCACAACACACACTGCTCCAGCCGGCCAATCACAACACACTTGATCCAGCCGACCAATCACAACACACTGCTCCAGCCGACCAATCACAACACACACTGCTCCAGCCGACCAATCACAACACACTTGCTCCAGCCGACCAATCACAACACACTGCTCCAGCCGGCCAATCACAACACACTGCTCCAGCCGGCCAATCACAACACACACTGCTCCAGCCGACCAATCACATCACACTTGCTCCAGCCGACCAATCACAACACACACTGCTCCAGCCGACCAATCACAACACACTTGCTCCCAATCACAACACACACTGCTCCAGCCGACCAATCACAACACACTTGCTCCAGCCGACCAATCACAACACACTTGCTCCAGCCGACCAATCACAACACACACTGCTCCAGCCGGCCAATCACAACACACTGATCCAGCCGACCAATCACAACACACTGCTCCAGCCGGCCAATCACAACACACTGATCCAGCCGACCAATCAGAGCACAGTGTGCTTTTCAGAAGGAGGGGCTTCATAGAGACAGGAAGTAAACAGGAGTGTGTTTCCCGTACAGCGCTGTAACTCGCTGCTTCACTACTGTAGTACGATACATCATCTAGATAGTCACGACTGTTTCCCGAAACCGTATTGTCTTAAATTGGTCGTTCGACCACGTTGGTTAATGATGTCACGCAGGTGATGGAGTAATAACTACGGTTAATGAATCAGTTTGAGATCGAATTAATGCGAGATGTTTTGCTATAAATAACGGACTATTTCTCATTTTTCTCAGTTACTTTGCTTTATTTCCAGATTCACTCATAGACTCGTTCTTACGTACTCGAGCTCGTTCATGCGCACTCTTCAAAAACACTGCTTTAAATCTCTTGACAAACTAAAAGACGTAAAGGACATTTGTATGTATTCTAAATAAAAGACACAGATTGTACTGAATGTTAACTTGCTTATTCTGCTCAAGATCAGGATTTATTGAGTCACATGTTATAAAAACAAGAAACTCTTCTTCTGACCGCAGGAGATCTGTCGCTCACACACACGACTCTGCGATGCTGTTTGCGAATGTTCGTTAGATCGACGGTTTCGGGAAACACGACTCGTTGAACTGCTGATAACGACAGAACTTGCGACGATGCTTTTTTTGAAACACACCGCAGAGCGTTACTGACAGACTGGGAAGAGAGGAGCCGCAACAATGGAGGATATGAGGAAATAATCATTCAAGCAGGAAAATTTGTTCTAGAGGACTGTGTATGGTGTGTGTGTATCGCGTGTGTGTTACCTGTTTGTGTGTTTATCTCTGGCGTCTCCAGAGCTCTTCGGCAGAGATTTGGTGTCCAGACGCAATGAACCGTCTTTCCCAGACACACCTAAACACAGCAGATTCAGAGTTAAATGATCCATCGGCAGCGTGCAGTAATATTCAAATCACAAGCAGCCAATAATCAGCAGGGAATGCATGTTGGGACGGAAAAATGTATGAGGAGAACACAAGATTAAAGCCTGACACGTGGAATAACGGTCAGAAAAGTCTATATTATTTGAAATGGAAGTTTATTTAACCTTATTTGTATCATATTTGATGCATCAGACTCAGAAGAACAGCTCATTTTTATTCAGAGGCCCAAAAATATGCAATTTTGTGCAGATGCTGATATTTATATGAAATTCTGATGCTTGTAAATCAACGAGATCTTTATAACAGTATAGTAAGATATTTAAATGCTAGTTTTATGATCAAAGCTTCAGATCAAATCAAAGTTTTAAAACATTTAATGCACTGCAATACAATGATGATTGAGAGATTATATTTGATACTCGTGACTTTTCTATAAAATGTCTGGATAATCAAGTAAACCTCAGTTGCTTCAGTCCACTTGAAATATTACTATCAATATCAAAGTTATTCTCACGTCAACTTGATAAATATCAGTAAAGATTTCACAGCTGAAGGTGCACGTTTGTACAAATATACTATTAGACTTTTATGTGCGTTAAAAAGTTTGTGTGCAACAGCAACGTTTTCATAATTTACAGGCTTATTAAATATGATGCGTTCGGCTTTATGGGGTGAAAGCTCAGGGCTCTGACCCGCCAGCTGTTTCTTGGTGTCGGGTTTGATCAGCTTCCACACACTCATGCGGTGCGTCTCGAGGCCCGTGGGCGGGACCACCGCGGACTGGAGGCTCCTCCGCACCGGGATACGGCTGGGCCGAGGCCGCAGCTCACATCTGGAACAGAACACACACTTCAGTCGCCGCTATAAATCTGTGATGAAGTGTGATATTTTAAGTAATTGTTATGTAATATAAATTTATAGATATATTGTCATCAATCAAACCATAATGTACATACACACACACACACACACACACACACACACACACACACACACACATACATGCATATACACACACACACACTGTAGTGTACATACACACACATGCATGCATACATAGACACACACACACACACACACACACACACATGCATACATAGATACACACACACACACATGCAGACATACATACTGTAGTGTACATACACACATACATAGATACACACACACACACACACTGTAGTGTACATACACACACATGCATGCATACATAGACACACACACATGCATACATAGATACACACACACACACACACACACATGCATACATAGATACACACGCACACACACATGCATACATACATACTGTAGTGTACATACACACATACATAGATACACACACACACACATGCATAAATAGATACACACACATGCATACATAGATATACACACACAAACATACATAGATACACACATGCATACACACACACGCACACACACATGCATACATGCATGCATTCATACATACATACACACATACATACATACACATGCATGCATACATTACACACACATACATTCATACATAGATACACACATACAAACACGCATACATACTAATACACACACACACACACACGTTTTCTCTACAGTAAGCATCAGATGATGATGTTCACCTGCTGTACTCTATAGACGTCAGGATGTCCAGAGATTCCCGCAACGGTTCCTGGAAAACAGTCCCAACAGTATTTCAATCCATAATCCATCAGTGTTTATGAACAGCTCCAGTAAATGTGTGTTTCTACCTGTGCCGTGAACGCCGTCCTCTGATAGGACGCCGGGGAGTGGGCGGGGCCTGTTCGGCCAGCCTTGCCCCGCCCACCACGCATCTCATTAGTCTGGCCGGCTGGGCGGAACTCAGGGCAGCTGTTGCCTAGGCAACAACACAGATAGGGTTTCCTCATTAGAAAACATTCACGGTAACCATGGCAACAGTGGAATGTGCTGGTAACTATAGAAACACAGTCAGCTCATGTGAGCTACACTCACAGTGACTTGTGGATTTGACAATATGATAAAACATAACTTTGTATTCAGATTTGCAGAAGCTGACGTGAGAAGGAATGATAAAGAAAGGCCAAAGGTCACAGAAGCAGTTTAAACAGAAGATGTTTATTAGAGAAAAGATGAACCGCTGGGATTCTTCGATCAGCTCACGGAGCACAACAATACAAAATACATTTAATAAACGTCACACCATCATGTGGTTCACAGGTTATTGCACCGGTTCTGCTGTAGCGCGGTGAGCTACCGTACACATTCAGAGACGGATGAGAAGAACAATGAGAAAACAACTTCAGGATGAGAAGAAATGGAGTCAGAGATGTAGAGAGAACAGGAACAGGAAGTGACGTCACATGACATCATCACAGCAGAGCGAGACGTGACGGTGAGCGTCAGTTCGATTAGTTCACACACGGTTCTGCTATGATGGTTAATGAGTGTTCTGAACCGTTATGAACCGACGTGTGCTCAAGGAATTCTGGGATTTCAGTCTACATCAGATCTACAATGCACACACACACACACACACAGCAGAAGGCAGTCAGAATAAAGGCATTAAAGATGTCCAGCGGTCACATGATGCTGGACAGACTTTACAGCTCACAAGATTATTACAAACACACACAACACAAATAAAATTAGACATGAAACTGTAGGAGAAAGTAGAAAACACACACACACACACACACAGTTGCAACAGACACACACAATACATTCACTGACTCACTGTGGTCATATATTCACTCAGCATTAGAAAGAATAAAAGTGCGCGGTGACCATATTGGGGTCTTCACAGGCGTCAGTGCCTCGTGTTCAGGGAATTACAGACGTGACATTCTGCCATCGTATTCTTACTAGTGTCTGCAGCGTTCTCAACAACATATTCATATTTCAACCTTCCCAAAAATAAATAAAAACTTTAAGGATCATTGAGACACATTTCATGACAATCAACCACATTTCTCTAAATTCTCCACCCTAAATAACGTTACTGTAATAATGCAAATACACTCATTCTCTGTATTCAGCAGATAAATGTTCGGCTGCAATAAGAAGAACTTGGTGTTTAAACGTGTTGAACTGTCATGAAAAAAACACTCAAATAAAAGCTAGTGGATTACGCAAGTTAAAACACTTTCTAGTAGCGCTGGGCAACGATTAATCGCATCCAAAACAAAAATTGTGTGTTTACCTAATATATGTGTGTGTATTGTGTATGATTATTTTGTATATATAAATACACACACATGCATAAATATATAAATATATATACATGCAAATATTTCTTAATATTTGTATATATGGTGTATTTATATATACAACTATATATTGTATTGTATACAATATATATATTTATATATACAAAATAATATATTTGTATATTATGGTGTATTTATATATACAACATAATTATACACAACACACACACATATATTAGGTAAACACACAATTTTATTTTGGATCCGATTAATCGTTGTCCAGCACTACTTTTTAATATAATTTTGTGGTGAAATACGCATGATATTGTTTTCATGATATTCAGTGCAAATTATCAAATTATCTTCAGGTGTAAAATCCAACAAAATAAAACCTTTAACCTCGCTCACACACTCTTCACACACACACACACACACAAACACAAACACAAACACAAACACACACACTCTCACTCTCTCTCACTCACTCACTCACTCACTCACTCACTCACTCACTCACTCACTCACTCACTCACTCACTCACTCACTCACTTTCTCTCACTTTCTCTCACTTTCTCTTACTCTCTCACTCACTCACCTCACTTTCTCTCACTCTCACTCACTCACTCACTCACTCACTCACTCACTCACTCACTTTCACTCTCACTCACTCACTCACTCACTCACTCACTCACTCACTCACTCACTCACTCACTCACTCACTCACTCACTCACACTCTCACTCACTCTCACCTCACTTTCTCTCACTCTCACTCACTCACCTCACTTTCTCTCACTCTCTCTCACTCACTCACTCACTCTCTCACTCACTTTCTCTTACTCTCTCACTTTCTCTTACTCTCTCACTCTCTCTCACTCACTCACTCACTCACCTCACTTTCTCTCACTCTCACTCACCTCACTTTCACTCACTCACTCACCTCACTTTCACTCCCACACTCTCACTCACTCACACCTCACTTTCTCTCACTCTCACTCACTCACTCACCTCACTTTCACTCTCACTCACTCACTCTCACCTCACTTTCTCTCACTCACTCACTCACTCACTCACTCACTTTCTCTCACTCACTTTCTCTCACTCTCACTCACTCACTCACTCACTCTCACTTTCTCTCACACACACACACACACACACAGGGCCGTCACTCCGGGGCCGTCCTGCAGTCGCTCAGCTTGGCCTGTAGGGGGCGTGTGGAGAGGCTGGAGGGCTGGAGCGAGTACAGACCTGCCGTGCTGATGGAGCAGGGGCCCGGGGCCCCGACGACACCCCCGGGGGACGAGGAGGCGGACGAAGAGGAGGAGGAGGAGGAGGAGGAGGGAGAGAGAGCGGGGCGAGCGAGGGGCGAGCGGAGAGAGAGCCGCTGGTGCTGATGATGCGGACGCCTCTTCTCCTGAGCTTTACAGTCTAAAGCGGGACACAAAACAACATCTCTATTGAACAAATTGGAGTAGACATTACTCACAATTTAATTTAATAGTCTACAATTAAAGCATGAATTGGATGTAAACAGTAAGTCTACGTAATATTCACATATGCAGTTCATAGGGGACATGCATACATATCAGTTACAGCTTGAAATAATATTTAAACCTATAACTTTTAAACATAGCCTACACATTTTTATCTCACAATTCCTGTTTTGCATTTATGTGTTTACGTATCCCAGGTCAGACATTATAACTCAATTTTGAGTTTAAATCACAATTCTGAGGGAAAAAAAGTCAGAATTGCGGGATATAAACATGCAATTCTGAAGAAAAAAGACAGAACAACGAGTATATCTCACAATTCTGTTTATCCAATCTAAGAATTAGTGATCTAAACTCGGATTTGTGAGAAAAAAAATGTCAGAATTGTGAAATATAAACACTAAATTAACTTTTTTATTATTTTATTCCGTGGCTTCCACAGATATATATTCTCCGCCCACAAATACATAATTGCTGTTTGCAAAACACTAAATAGGTCTATTATTACTACAGGTGATTCATCATTACTATTGTGTTGGCTTGACAAAGATACAATTTTTGAAGCTACAACCACCAAACTTTGGTTGCTGCATGTTTCCTTACTGATCGAACTTACAATTCTCGTTAAATGGACGATCAAAACTACAAAAAGTCCCATAGACTTTCATTGAGGGAATCAAGACTTTTGCAGAATAAGACTTTTAAATATTTCACTAGAATAGCTTGACCACTATCCTAGCACAACAAGTTAAACCATGCCAACAACATGTTAAAACATGCTGGCAAAATGCTAAATGATGCTAGCAACATGTTAAATCATGCTAAAATGTTAAATCATCTTAGGAACATGCTAACAATGTGCTAAATCATCTTAGGAATATGCTAACAACGTGCTAAAATGTTAAATCATCTTAGGAACATGCTAACAACGTGCTAAATCATCTTAGGAACATGCTAACAACGTGCTAAAATGTTAAATCATCTTAGGAACATGCTAACAACTTGCTAAATCATGCTAGCAACATGTTAAAGTGCTTAATCATGCTAGCAACATGCTAACAATGTGCTAAATCATGTTAAAATGTTAAATCATCTTAGCAAAATGCGAACAACGTGTTGAATAATGCTAACAACATGCTAAATCAGCCTAGCAACATGGTAAAACGTGCTAGTAACATGTTAATGTTATCATGTTAAAACTTGCTAGCAATGTATTATAAGGCAAACAACATGTTAAACCATAATAAAAATATGCTACTAACATGTTATGTTAGCAACATACTTAAACATACTAGCAACATGCTAATTTATGTTAGCAATGTTCTTAAACATGCTACCAATGTGTTAAATAATGCCAGCAACATGTTAAATCATGCTAACAACTTTTAGACAAGGCTTTGTCAAGCCAAAAGATAAGGCCTGAGAGATTTCTTATCCTAAACTTCCACAATCCCAATCTCAGCCATCACAAGTCAATCCTCCCCACTGTGATCTGTGCTCTGACCTCTGACGGGCCCCAGGCTCCTGTGCGGGGGCCGGTGAGCGCCGGGGCCGTGAGCGCAGGCCGAGCTGCCGAAGGTGAAGCTGGGAGAACTCTTGATCTGAGACGAGGTCTGCCGGGATCCCTGAACATCTGTGATGCTGCGCGTCCGAGTGAGCGAGTTCTCCGAGGCAGAGATGCTCAGGCTTCTGGGAACACACACAACGAGATCGAAAAACATCCATCAGGAGGAAGGAAGAAGAGATTTTAATGCCATGTCAGAAGCTAAAGGTAAATAGTATAGGTCTTAATTGGCTATGTCTATAAAGCTTTCTTTCATTTTTAGTTTTAGTTATTTTAGTACATCAAGTTAAACTAATTAAACAGTTTTTTTTTTATTTCAGGCAATGTTTATTTTATAGCTTTCAGTTAAAGTCCCCCTGTAGTCAATAATTGTATTCCTTAAAACTCATCTTTGATCCGCAAAATGATAGCTGTCAAAATGACTCTTCATGCCTTAAAATATCTTGAATGTAACTCGACACCCTTGCCTCATTTAGTATGCGTGGTTCTATATGCAGATGAGCCCCGCCTCCACTCACTCTGATTGGTTACAAGGTCGTTTGTGACGTCAGAAACACCAGCGATTTCACACCGTGTTTTTGAGACTGTCTTTGGTTCACTGCAGTTTTAAGCAGAAAATACTTCAGCAATGCTGTCGACTTATGAACTTACACATGATTCGTCTTAAAGCATATTAAAAACACCACATAGACACATGAACAACATTTACAAGCAAGATTATTTTAAGGCATAAACTTTTAAATATGTCATTTTGCTGCTCAAAGATGAGTTTTAAGAGACACAATTATTGACTACAGGGGGACTTTCATGGTTTGTCTTACGCAGGTTTCGGTGGGCTGCTGTTTTTCGTGTTTCTGCGGTTGTCGGACGCGAAGCCCTTGCTGTTCCTCACGTGTTTGAGGATGGAGGCCCGCAGGTTCATTAGGCTGCTGTGTTCAGACAGAACTAGCCGCGGCCACGGGTTACACTCCGCCATGTCCAGCGCTGCTATGGCGACGGCTCGCCCCACCTGCTCGTACACCTCAGGTGTGTATTTGGGCGGGAAGGCAGGCGGCGGAGGGGGCGTGGCTCTCCCGTTATCGTGACATGCGGGTGGGATGGTGTTCACCGAACGCCCCGTGTTGTAGTTGCACTCCAGTGTGTAGCTAAAGACAGGAAACACATACATTCGTTCAAACTCACGTCACAGCGGTTTAAAGGGATAGTTCACCCAAACATCAAAATTAGCCCATGATTTACTCATCCTGAAGCCATCCTAGGTGTGTATGACGTTCTTCTTTAAGACGAACACAATCTGAGTTATATTAAAAAATATCCTGGCTCTTCCAAGCTTTATAATGGCAGTGATCGGCCATATATTTTTATTTTATATAAAGATGCACTTTTATGATGGATAAATGCACTTTTATGATGGATAGATGCACTTTTATGATGGACAGATGCACTTTATGATGGATAGATGCACTTTTATGATGACAGATGCACTTTTATCATGGATAGATGCACTTTTATCATGGATAGATGCACTTTTATCATGGATGCACTTTATGATGATAGATGCACTTTATGATGGATAGATGCACTTTATGATGGATAGATGCACTTTTATGATGGACAGATGCACTTTTATGATGGATGCACTTTATGATGGATAGATGCACTTTATGATGGACAGATGCACTTTATGATGAATATATGCACTTTTATGATGGATAGATGCACTTTATGATGGATAGATGCACTTTTATCATGGATAGATGCACTTTTATGATGGACAGATGCACTTTTATGATGGATAGATGCACTTTTATCATGGATAGATGCACTTTATGATGGATAGATGCACTTTATGATGAATATATACACTTTTATGATGACAGATGCACTTTTATCATGAATAGATGCACTTTTATGATGGACAGATGCACTTTTATGATGGATAGATGCACTTTTATCATGGATAGATGCACTTTATGATGGATAGATGCACTTTATGATGAATATATACACTTTTATGATGACAGATGCACTTTTATCATGAATAGATGCACTTTATGATGGACAGATGCACTTTATGATGAATATATGCACTTTTATGATGACAGATGCACTTTTATCATGGATAGATGCACTTTTATCATGGATAGATGCACTTTTATCATGGATGCACTTTATGATGGATAGATGCACTTTATGATGGATAGATGCACTTTATGATGGATAGATGCACTTTTATGATGGATAGATGCACTTTATGATGAATATATACACTTTTATGATGACAGATGCACTTTTATCATGAATAGATGCACTTTATGATGGACAGATGCACTTTATGATGAATATATACACTTTTATGATGACAGATGCACTTTTATCATGAATAGATGCACTTTATGATGGATAGATGCACTTTTATGATGAATATATGCACTTTTATCATGGATAGATGCACTTTTATCATGGATGCACTTTATGATGGATAGATGCACTTTTATGATGGATAGATGCACTTTTATGATGGATAGATGCACTTTTATGATGGACAGATGCACTTTTATCATGGATAGATGCACTTTTATGATGGACAGATGCACTTTATGATGAATATATACACTTTTATGATGACAGATGCACTTTTATGATGGATAGATGCACTTTTATGATGGATAGATGCACTTTTATCATGGATAGATGCACTTTTATGATGACAGATGCAGTTTTATGGACTTCAAAACAGAAATGGTCATTCACCGACATTATAAATCTTGGAATATAACTCTTGATAGTATTCGACTGAAAGAAGAAAGTCATATACACCTAGGATGGCTTGAGGGAGAGTAAATCATGGGTTAATTTTGATTTCTGGGTGAACTATCCCTTTAATATTTGACTGAGTGTGACCCTGGGTCTGTACCTGTGGATGAGGCCGATGGTTTTGTGAATGGCCACACGTCCACTGCCCTCTTTCGACTGGCCGTCGCGTTTGTCGCGGGCGTACATGTTCTTTTCTGAGAAATTACAGCCCAGGAAATCAAAATGGGGGCAGTTTAGTGAGATCAGCTTCGGATACAACACGTTCTCCACCTGGAAAGCAGAAAAATGAAAATTTAAAATAAAACTGAAAATAACTGAATACATTTAAAACATTGAAAATAATAATTACAATTTTAAACATTTAAAACAACTGATCAAATTTGAATGTTTATCAATGAATAAATGTATTTTTATGGCTAGAAATTTTAGGCAAAAAAATACACATGAAAGTCAGATCACACAGCTACAATTTGTTGTTTAACACAACACACACACACACACACACACACACCTGCTGACTCTCGTCCGTCAGGTTGTTGCCGTACATGAAGCATCCTCTCTTGGAGGCGTGGCCATGCAGATCTATATAATACGCCACTCCGCTTTCCTGGGGCGGGATCTGCTCGGAGGGGGCGGGGCTTGTCACTACAGGGGCGTCGCCTCTGCTCTGCGTCGATTGGTTCTCATCGCAAGGCCCCGCCTCCTTCTCGACTCCGCCCTTCTCCCAGCTCTCCTCCAGCTGCATCGGGATTGGCCCGTCTCCTCGCTCCGCCTCGTTGCGCTGGTTGAGACAGCGCTCTAGCTCAGTGGGCGTGGTCACAGGAAGGGTGGTGTTTGATTGGTTGGAGGTTTTGAGGGCGGCGGGAGTGTTGTTGCCGAGGCGATTGTGCATGTGGTGGTAAAGCAGGAGAGATTTGGCACCGTAGATGGAGGGGTGCAGATCTGGACTGGGGTTCACATACTGTCTGTTCAGATTCACACCGCGGGAGTCCGTCCTGCACACACATGTAAACACTTACATTTAAATGCATTTAACGGTGCAGTGTGTCTAGCGGCTTCTAGTGGTGAGGTTGTGAACTGCACCCAACAGAAGTTACGGTGGCCGACAGGAAGTGATGTCGTCGTCTGAGACAGGAGAGAGTAGCCAGTTAAACAATGAGGTTTCTTTACAAAGATAAATTAAGAAATAGATTTACTTTATTATTCAGTAAAACGATATTATTGTGAATATTATTGTGACTTGTTCATCGTTGTGTCAGTGTTTTATCCGCTGACTTTAGCAGCTTCTCTGCACGAAGAACAACATATTGACGAAACGCGTTTGTCCGTTCAGGGCCACCGTAGAAACATGTTGATGTGAGACCCGCGGTGTGTGTGTGTGTGTGTGTAGAGAGAAATGCTCATTCTCAGGTAATAAAACATTACGGTTCATTATGTAAGGTCTTTAAACACCACTGAAAACATAGTTATGTTTATGATATTGGATTTCTGTCAACAGATCCTCCTAAATATTACACAATGCACCTTTAAAACACTGATTCACTTAAAAACAATTGATTAATTGTAACAAGAAATCGCCATTAATGTTGAATAAACACAAGCGCTCACAGATGACCTCTGACCTGTAATGACCCCTGACGACCCCGTCGGGGTTCAGCATGGGAATGAGTTTGAAGACAAACATCCTGCGGAGCATCTGAGCGCGCGGATCATCCCGACTCAAGATGAAGTTCAGGAAACCATTGAAAACAAAACTAGACGGCGTCTCCCCGGGATGAACTCGGCTGCTCAGGAAGAACACCTGCACACACACAACAGGAGCAGAGGATGATGGACGGAAACGTAACGGCTGGTGAGTGCTGGGCGGTGTACCGCTTCATGCCGAATACTGGTGTTTATTTTAGTTATGATATGAATTTTTAATATACCGCAACACCGGTGTATGTCGCTTAAACAACACTGTAATAATTATATTACAGTGTTTCCCATACTTTGGTTCACAATATCAACAAAGGCTTTTGGAAAATGTATTTGTGGTTGGCATTGACATGGTTGAATAAACATGAGAATTGCACGTTTCAAAGTCAAAATGCGGCGCGGGTGTTTTTAAATGAATGTATCTGAAGTGAATTGACGAGGTTATTTAAATTGAATCTTTCTTTCTATTTCCTGATAAAGCAGCGGTTTGAAACCGCTTTGTGTTCAGGCGTTACCGGGGAAACCGCTTTGTGTTCAGTCGTTACCGGGGAAACCGTTTTGTGTTCAGTCGTTACCGGGGAAACCGCTTTGTGTTCAGGCGTTACCGGGGAAACCGCTTTGTGTTCAGTCGTTACCGGGGAAACCGCTTTGTGTTCAGGCGTTACCGGAGAAACCGCTTTGTGTTCAGTCGTTACCGGGGAAATCGTTTTGTGTTAAGTCGTTACCGGGGAAACCGCTTTGTGTTCAGGCGTTACCGGAGAAACCGCTTTGTGTTCAGTCGTTACCGGGGAAACCGCTTTGTGTTCAGTCGTTACCAGGGAAACCGCTTTGTGTTCAGTCGTTACCGGGGAAACCGCTTTGTGTTCAGTCGTTACCAGGGAAACCGCTTTGTGTTCAGTCGTTACCGGGGAAACCGCTTTGTGTTCAGGCGTTACCGGAGAAACCGCTTTGTGTTCAGTCGTTACCGGGGAAACCGCTTTGTGTTCAGTCGTTACCAGGGAAACCGCTTTGTGTTCAGTCGTTACCGGGGAAACCGCTTTGTGTTCAGTTGTTACCGGGGAAACCGCTTTGTGTTCAGTCGTTACCGGGGAAAACGCTTTGTTGAATAAAATTGTTATTTTGGGTTTTTTTTTAGCACAAATTTTCATTTTTGGGTGAACTATCCCTTAAAGAACAAAAAAAAAAGCCCTGTTATGGATTTTTGGTCATACCGCCCAGCACTAGTTTGTACGCATGGAAGCGTGGAAGCGTGTCTGATACCCGTTTGCCAGAGAAGCAGTGCGGTCTCGGGGTGCTGAGGTCCGGGAAGAGTCTGTCCAGCCGAGGCTCTCGCTCCTCCAGCAAACCGTGACACGACGACACCGTGATCAGATCCACACGGTGCCCGTCCAGAGAGTGGCACAGCAGCTCACGGTGCAAGTACACACTCTCCACTGGACTACAGAGAGAGAGAGAGAGAGAGAGAGAGAGAGAGAGAGAGGGAAAGAGAGAGAGAGAGAGAGTGCAATAAAATATATAATGTTTAATATTTTAAAAAGAAAAGAATTGAAAATGTGCAAATATGTGAAAACACACTTCAGTACCTGCCGGGCCCCAGTGTGTGTGTGTGTGTGACGCTCAGGAACTTCTGCTCGAGCTGCAGCATCATGTCCTGGCACTCCGTGTAGGAGAACGGGTAACAGAAGCAGAAGTACGTGGTGACGCCTCGCACGTCCAGCAGGCGGTGGACAAACGACAGGACGAACTGACTGTCCCACATCTGCACATGTACAGGTTTAAACATTTCAAAATGTGCAATAAAATATACAGGTGAAACTTGAAAAATTAGAATATGGTGCAAAAGTTATAATTTTGATGATTATGTCTTACAGCTTATGAAAACCCCAAATTCAAAATCTCCGAAAATTTGAATATTACATGAAATCAATAAAAAAAGGATTTTAAATACAGAAATGTCAGCCCTCTGAAAAGTATAATCATGCATATGTATATGGTTATATACACTAAATATATTAGTTTCACCTTTTAATTTGAATTAGTGAAATACATGAACTTTTGCACGATATTCAAATTTTTCCAGTTTCACCTGTATAATGTTTAAATACACTTTAAAAATGAAAATAATGCAAAAAGTGCAATAAAATATATAGTGTACACACACTATATAGAATATATATACGGTAGTAATATATACACTACTACTATATACACTCTATAGTACACACACACACACACACACACTGAGCTAACTGTGTTCAGGAGTTATTTATGACTCGATAAAAATAGCTGATTATTTTTAGACACGCACCTAAAATGACACAATGTGTGTGTGATCTATATTTATGCAGAAGAGGGAGGAGTGTGTAAAACCTCAAAGGTGGGCCTGTCCCGAACCCTCTCCCAGCGCGTCCTCCCGGGCAGCGCACGCACCAGCGCAGACATGCCCTGCGAGTACAGCTTGCTCTGCTTGTTCATGTTCATCATGTTGATCTTCAGGAGTTTGCCCGGTAACATCCCTCGCACGCTGAAGTAGAACCACGACCTGCGCACACACACACACACTCATGAGCAACGACAACACCGATCAACGTCAGATCACTCGCAACCGAACCAGGAACGTTCATGAGGTGCCGTTTTTATTAGGGATGCAAGACAGAAACCAAAAATGTATTTAATAATCAATGACACTTTTGTGGATGTCTTGATGATAAAGAAATACAAACTTAAACATAACTACTGGTAAGTTTGTATAACTGTGTGTGACACTCGATTGCCAGTGAAACTATAACATATAGTGTTTATTTAACATTTAAAAAATTACAATTATGCAGAATGTGCAATAAAATATATAGTGTTTATTTAACATTTTTAAAAAAATATATTATGCAGAACGTGCAATAAAATATATAGTGTTGTTTATTTAACATTAAAAAATATATACAAATTATGCAAAACGTGCAATAAAATATAGTGTTTATTTAAAAAAAATTTAAAAATGTAATTATGCAGAATATGCAATAATATTATAGTGTATATTTAACATTTTAAAAATGAAAATTATGCAAAACATGCAATAAAATATAGTTTATCTAAAAAATTTTTTTTTATATATAATTAAATATAGTTTATGTTTAACATTTTAAAAATGAAAATTATGCAAAACATGCAATAAAATACATAGTGTATTTTTATCATTACAAATATAAATTATGCAAAAAATGCAATAAAATATATAGTGTATATTTAACATTTAAAAAAATAAAAATTATGCAAAACGAGCAATAAAATATATAGTGTATATTTAACATTTAAAAAAATAAAATTATGCAAACCGAGCAATAAAATAAGTGTGTAAAATATAAACACTGAGCTTCATACCGGTTGCCGTTTTCAAACTCTGTGTTTGCACAGTCCGGTTTGGTCCAGACGTTGAACTCGTAGTCGTGTTGTTGCTGCCCTGAAGCGTTGGCCGGCCGCACACTCTCAGCGGCGACATCCACGCGCTCCACACACTTCACACACTTCACACGCTCCACACACTCCACACACTCCGCACGGGCCACGCGCTCCACACGGGCCAGATTCCCAGAGTCGAAGCGGGAGCTGAACACCACATTCCCAAAGCGGAACTCCATGACCAGACACAGGTTTATCCCAGCAGCTTCATCTCCACACCTGAAGAAACACACACACACACACACACACCTGAACAACAGCGTACAAGGAAAACCTGACACACAGGACATCAAATACCACCATTGACCTCTGACCCTTCAGCCCTGCCTGAGTCTGGACACATCAGCCCTGACAAAGCATCAACATTTAGAATAAAGCCATAAAGACCTAGATCCTCACACACACACACACACACCCACACACACCTTCAAACGAGACGCATCAAACCCTGTATTTCCTCTGTCGTGCCTGTTCTGCAGGAGAGAAGCTGTAATGATCGTGCTGGAAAGACACGCGCTGTTTCAGGACTAATACTCCCCCTCACACACACACACACACACACACACACACACACACACAGGTGACACATGATGACAGGTGACACTCAACGTACTTTGTGAGTTTCTAACATTTCACACACAAAAACTGCACCGGTGTAACATTTCTGCAACATTACAGACCATTAAATAAACACTAGCCTATATATTTCATTGCATGTCGCATTATTGTCATTTTTTAAATGTTAAATAAACACTATCATTTATTGCACATTTTGCATTATTTTAATTTATGTTAAATATACATATTTTATTGTACATTTTGCATTATTTCCATTTTTAAATGTTAATCACTCATTTATTATTGCACATTTTGCATTATTTTAATTTTTTTATGTTAGATATACATATTTGATTGTACATTTTGCATTATTTTCAGCTTTAAATGTTAAATAAACACTATATTTTATTGCACATTTTGCATTATTTCTATTTTTAAATGTTAAATATACACTATATGCTTTATTGCACATTTATATTTCTTCCCTTTTTATACATAAATATATTTTTTAAACCTACCTTTCTCCTTGTAATCTATTTAAAGCTAAATCTCGCTATTTCATTTTGCAATTTCTAGTTTCATTTTCTTTAGAGGTTGCAGAAATAACACACTTCTCCAAAACCATAGTAATACCATGGTACTGGAAATTAATATTTAATTAATGTATTTAATATATTTACTATAACTGTCGTTGTTGTTGTTTTTTGAGAGAACATAAAACCATTATATCGCTTACAGTACCCGTGATATAATCAAACAATAACACGGTATTTGCATCTGGATCCATCACTGTACCGTTTAGGTGACATTATGTGATTCAAATATATGATACGAACCTGTATTATTCTTTATCGCTTGCTAAATCATAAACATATGTTAATTTGTGAATTTCGCTGAAACGTTGATGCACATCAGCAGCGGCTAGTGTTGATTAGCATTCGCTAGCTTTATTGGAGCTATAAAATAACAAAATCAGCACTGCTTTCGAACAAAACACATCTGTTGCTTGCAGCAAAGAAAACTAAACACAAAACAAAGCAAGAATGCATTTGTCATCGCTGTGTTTAGAAAAAATACCTGTTTATTGCTTCCTCGTCAGCGATCACTAGGCGACTCTTTAAACCCAAACAAACCCCTCGTCATCAGCAGCCTGGCTCGCGAAGGCAGCGCACTGTCTTCTGATTGGCTCACGCGATAGCTTTAAGGGCAGTGATTGGTTGGTTTGACGCCAAGTACGTAGTAAACCGGAAAAAGGGCGAATAAACACTGATCTATATAAATGAGGTCTTTAATATAGATAACAAAAAAACAAACAAAAAAAATATATATATATAGATAACAAGTATGTGTAAACCATAATAAAATAATACTAGAAGAACTTAAATTGTTTTTTAATGCTCGTCGAGGTTGAAAATGGAAGCCTATTCCGCCACAGAAGAGAAAAAGTGTGGAGGATGCGGGCATCGATCCCGCTACCTCTCGCATGCTAAGCGAGCGCTCTACCATCTGAGCTAATCCCCCGCGTACTTCATCTGTCGCTCCATACTAAATAAAAAAGAAACTAATAATAAATAAATAAAACATATTTCCTTCTGTTTCAGAGCTCAGACCAGTTTGGACCCCGTATATATTTTCTTAATTGGCTTCGGAAACTGTTTTTACAGACTAGTTATTGTTGGTTGTGTATAATATAATATGTTCATACCGCACATTAAATATGTTATGTAACTTAAGCAATAAGGTAACGTTAACGTTTCGAGAGGCTGTGCTGAATCCTGAATAAAGGCCCGTTCACACCAAGAAGATCTAGTTCTAAAAATCGAATTCAATAATAAAGAATAGCAACGTTCTAAACACAGCTATAACAACGATATAGTGAAACGATTTCGTTGGGATAACTTTTGAAACGATTTTTTTCCCTGATGTTAAACGATAGGTTCAACATCAGAAAGCCAATCATAATTCATTCTAATTTAAAGGCTCGCGTATTTAAAATGGCAGATAAAATCCACCACTGTTTGACAGGTCAAACCCCCTTTTCAGAAAGAAATTGGATATAGAAAACAATATCTTTCATACCTTCTGAATAAATAGTGAGAAGTATTAACTCAGGTATCCAGCGCTTGTTTCTAGTGTTGTTTTTATTTCACTATACTGACTATGTCAGCTAAATTCACTGTTATATTATTAGATCATTACACTAACTTCATTCAAAACATAGCATGCTGAGGACATCTGCTGGCCAAAGCCGTAAATGCAACAAGAACAGCAACAACATCTTCAATGACGTGGTACACACTTTTAACATACTTTTAACCCGCAGCGCGCGAGCTTAGAATAAACAGACCGTTATCGTTCGTACGCAAATATAGTTATCGTTATAACTATAAGTTACCTCCTGATTTCCTGAAGATGAATTTTTTAAAAATAATTTTTCCCAATGTTATGTATTTATATTTATTTGTATTAATGTATTGTGTTTAGTTTTTATTGCTTTAAATGTTTTGTGAATTATTCCTTTTTTTAGACTATCTTTTACTGTATGCACTTTACATACAGTAATACAAAATAAATAAAATAAAGTATATAGTTATCTTCATAGTTATATTCTTGGTGTCAACCGTGACTTTAGTCCTTCAGCCGTGACTTATTCACGATACAGCACTAGTCTCGAGTACCTTTATGATTTTATAAACGGTAAACAAGCCAAATAAATATGAAAGCCCAAAAAATACGTTTGAATTAAGTAAAATCCTATGGTAAAATCACTAAATGCCTTCATTCCGCTGAAAAAAATAGTCCCACCCTGACCGTGAATAGCAACAGAAGTTACATACATATTTGCGCCATTAGATGGCGCCAAAGACCGTCAAAGATATCGCTGCGGACATTCAAAATAATTTTTTATTAAGAATATATGACCTGAAGCAAAATGCTATATCTACTGTAAATGCAGGTATACTGCATCGCTTACTCGATCTACTCTATAAGCTTATTATCAATGAGAACTATTATGTTTAAGTTGCTGAGTGGTTGCTATGGGTGTTGTGTAGTGATACATAGGACCTTTGGGTGAAGCGGTAATAGACCAATCAGAAACAAGGATTGGAACTAACCGTTTTATTAGAAAAAAAAAATCTTCCTTCGAGCCGGATTCGAACCAGCGACCTAAGGATTCCAGTGAATCACCTCTACAGTCCTCCGCTCTACCAACTGAGCTATCGAAGGGGTTGAAAACATGTGGCATAGTGTGAACTATGAATGTACACAATAACCACAGCGGTTCACCTATCATTTGTGTTTATATACATCCACAAATAAATGATTAATTTGATGCTTTCAGCAACAAACTATTGTAGTTATACATTCAAACAGAAGCATTTGGGTTCCACCCCAATGAAAATTAAAACAGATGGAATGAGCAGAACTGAACAGCATTGGTTGATTTATTTATAAATCATTTACAAAGTAACAAATCAGCTCATCTTACAGGACACACACCAGATTCAAACTTTCAATAATGTGTTAATCTGAAACAGACCTGAACCTCTGACAAGTCCCAAACAGGCCAAAGCCAAAGGGTTTAGGTTGGATTTGCAGTCTACCACATGAGGTTCAGTCGTGGACGCTTTTAGTTGCTTCATATAATGGGCCAGAAACAGTAAATCATCCAAACACACACGGGCGTCACATTAATATTCAGTGTTCAAGTAAAGAGCTCAGCCAGCAGCAGTAGTCATTAGTGATCCGTCTCTGTCCTTCACAACAGACATGTCTGTGTGTGTGTGTGTGTGTGTGTG
This sequence comes from Semotilus atromaculatus, assembly GCA_031834385.1. NCBI lineage: Eukaryota > Metazoa > Chordata > Actinopteri > Cypriniformes > Leuciscidae > Semotilus > Semotilus atromaculatus. The sequence continues at coordinate 57,098,066 of JAULUF010000009.1, forward strand.
TGTGTGTGTGTGTGTGTGTGTGTGTGTGTGTGTGTGTGTGTGTGTGTGTGTGTGCGCGCGCGTAAAAAAACAGCCTCTTTTCAACTCCGTCTGGATTGGCAACTTTGTGTAAAATAAACACCAAGAAAAACATCTGCATAAAGGACAGAACTGTCAGTACAACAGATATAAAATCTCATGCAAATTGACAAAAAAAGCAACAGAAAAAAAGGAGGTGAAGAAACGTCCGTTTTAAAATGCGCATCACGCTCGTGACAGCAGCTCCTGCGCTCGGCTCTTGATGGCCGTCGTGGCGTCCTGCAGGTACAGCCAGGTGCTGTTGGTGAAGGACCGCACGTGATCCTGTAAGCAGTGCAGAGACACCTCGCCACTACAGACACACACACACACACACACACACACACACACACACACAGAGACACACAGACAGACACACAGACAGACACAATTAATACATTTTTAGTTAACTGACTTTGTATATGTACATTTCTGAAATGGGACCCTGGACCACAAAACATGGGTCACATTTTTTAAAATTGAGATTTATACATAATCTGAAAAATCTTTCCATTGATGTGTGGTTTGTTAGGATATGATAATATTTGGCCGAGATACAATTATAAAAAAATCTGGAATCTGAGGGTGCAAAAAAAAAGTTGTCCATTTATGTTCCGGATTTTGATGCATTCATTCACAAAAATAAATGTTTTATATAATTTACATTAGAAAATTTATTCATGGAACATGATCTTTACTTAGTATCCTAATGATTTATGGCATAAAATTGATCCACGGGTCAAAAATACATAACTTAGACAGTTACCTCTGATAACAGTCCTGCACTTTATGTAAAGCTGCTTTGAAATGATGTGTATTGTGAAAAATATTAATTGAATTGCAAAACTCATTAACATAAGACCGCCCACATTCACACATCAACACCTGTTCAGCAACTCACAGCCACCGCTACTCAATACACATGCAAGGACGTTCATAATCATAACAGAGATGTTTAAGTTCAAAAGGGGTCATTAAATATTATATATATATATTAGGGCTGTCAATCAATTTAAATATATTAATATACTTAAGTAAAAAGCAGACAATATTATGCCAAAAATAACACATTGAAATATTGTATAGAATCAATATCACATTTGAACTTGTGATATTCGGGACAAAAACAGCACTTGTGTGATATTGCTTGAGTTTCTTCCAGGAACGAACACGTCACAATATTCCTCATTATAATAATTAATATGCAGAATAAAGGGGCGGGGCCTGGTTGAGTTAGTCAGTAGTGTGTTAAACTGGCGGTTATGGTAAGGGGCGGGACATTTCCCAAACACACTCGAAGCACTCGACCAATCACAACACACTGATCCAGCCGACCAATCAGAGCACAGTGTGCTTTTCAGGAGGAGGGGCTTCATAGCGACAGGAAGTAAACAGAGCGTTACTGACAGACTGGGAAGAGAGGAGCCGCAACAATGGAGGATATGAGGAAAATACAGGGTTCGTACACCTTTTCCAAGGTCAAATTCAAGCACTTTTCAAGCACTTTCAAGGTCCATTTTAAAGCTTTTTCCAGCAGCTTACACCACCGTAAATTACATACCAATACATAGTAAAAATTATTATTTAGCGTTTTTTCCACAGTAAAAGAGATAATATGCAATAAACAGACAAAATTGTGTTTCGTAATAGCAGATGGATCAGAAATTGAAGCAAAACACAGGTTTTATTTTTCAAAATGTTGTTGGAGGATTTGATCCAAATGACATGCAGTAGGGGTGGGCGGTATGACCAAAATTCTGTTTCACGGTATGACTAATTTTATTTCACGGTAACGATACATTTCACGATATAGTTATTTATTATGTAGTTATTCTCGAAAAATCGTCATAAATGGCTTTGTATACTAAATAAACCCAAATACTTTAGAAATGAAAAGTTCTTCTCCTTGTTTGACTTTCTTTTATTTGGCAAATAATTTATTTGGTAAACTATTTTGATAGCTAAATATAGTGAACAAAACACACTCATCAACTTTTAGAAGAACTGCCCCCAACTGACTGATATTAAATACAACTCATAGGTGCAATTAAACTTTAAATAAAGTGTTGCTGAATAATTTTTCAATCTCATGGTATTGCTTTACCTCATCAATCAGTTTATAATATCTAAATATTTTATATTGAACTATTCTATTCATAATAAATTAGTTACTACCTTTTAATTTAGGATAATATTAGCAATACTATTATGTCTGCTTATACTGCGTTTTTAAGGGGCTTGTTTTGCTCTTTTTGTGATATCCGGCAACCCGTCACCTGGAGCTTTATCAAGAGACGTTCAGAAGTGACTAGAAGGAGAGCAGTATGAAAACCGAACAGCAGCTACTGTTAATGTTGACTAGTCTAAGTAGTTTAAATTATACACACCTTGTAATGTAACTGCGTCATTATTTACCACAGCCGGTACACACTGACACACCGCGCTCCCTCTCAGTGTGTGCGCGCGCGCGTCTTTTGCATCAGTAAAATGCGATCGGTTCATTTGAGTGTCAAGTTCACGGATCGAATCAAATGAATATTTTATCAGCTGGTTCAGTGTTAGAAATATATAAATCGCGCTGCATATTTAGTAATTTTGCCTCAGGTACCGAATCCGAGACTACCTGGAGGAGATGCTCTGAGTTCGGCTGCTCCCGAACCGGGCCGCGGTTCGCGTGAATGTGAAAGAATCACGGACTCGGGTGCGCAATTAGTAAAGTGACCTGCGCATGCGTTTTAGCTGATTATGATGTATTAAGTTAATAAAACACATGTAAGGGATGATAGTGGTGATGATTTACCTTGGATACGAGCGAGAGTGTGAGATCTGCAGTGTATTCGCGATTTCGCACACACATAGTGCATGGACTCAGGCCAACAAATTATTGGAAATCCACTGTCTCCTGCGTTTGCAATCAGCAGAAAGCCAAATGCGACACACAGTAAACCTGTGTTGTTCACTCAGCTGCGCATAATAACACCGAATTAATAAAAAACAATATATTGACCCGCGTTCTGCTTTCTATCATGCGTCGTGCACGTTTGTGATGACGTAACAAGATGCACGTAGACGCACCAGGATTCGATAGAATCAAGTTGAGTGTGAAACCAGGCCAACGCTGCGGGGGGCGCGGGAACAAGCGCGCTCGGGCCGCAGCAAACGATTTATTTCACCATTTAATAAACGAAATATTCAGTCAGATAGGTATTTGTTGTGAAAGAAACCGTTACAATTTCAAGCACTTTCAAGCATTTTATCAAAAATTTAAGCACTTTTCAAACCTTGAAAACACAACATCAAAATTCAAGCATTTTCAAGGATTTCAAGCACCCGTACGAACCCTGAAAATAATCAACATTACAGCAGGAAAACCTGTTCTAGTAGAGCCTGAAAACAATGTGTGTGTTGTGTGTTCAGTGTTGTGACTGACTTGCAGGACTCCTGTAGGCTCTTCCAGCTGTGTTGCAGAGCCGTGGACAGATACTGCAGTGACGGGATGATGAAGCGCTCATGGACGTACAGCAGAAGCTCCTTCACGTACTCGATGAACTGAAACACACTCTCTGGAGTGTTTGCATGGATCTGAGTGAGGAACAAACACACACACACGAAATTACAGGAAAAATTTAATTCTAAACAAACAATTTGAGATTTTCCCCCAGCTCGTGCAGCCCTACTGCAAAAACACATGATTTTTTTTCACCTCAGAATAAAAAATAAAAGTGAGTGTGTGATTCTCACCCATTCTATGAGGCGTGGCACGTTCTCCTGCATCCACAGGAATAGTTGTGAGCTCTTCTGTGCGATGACAGCGAACGCCACCTTCACCCGGTCCTGCCCGTCCTCCAGCAGCGGCCCGACGGCCTCCACGCCACGCGAGTAATAATGCGGCGTGTTCTCGGCCAACCAGCTGCAAGCACACGGACACTGAGTCATGTGACCTCGCACCCAGCACGCACTCGTGAGTCATGTGACCTCGCACCCAGCACGCTAGGGTTGGGCCAATGGCAATGGCTGACAGACATCACAATGAGAATGTTTAATATAACACCGTCTCTGGCTGACTCTGACCTGACGCCCTGTTGGCCGTAATGCGACGCTTTGCTCCAGGCCTGCTGGGATACGGCGGTGACCCCTGACCTCTCCAGGTACAGCGCTGTGGTGGAGTCTGTGAACGAGCCATGTGACCTGACGTCATGCGCGATGAAGCCCGCCACGAACACCAGCGTCATCATCAGCACACGCCACCAGGGGAAGCCCTGACCGCTCATCTTCTGCTGCAGGGACTGATGGGTAAAAGGGCGGCAGTTTATCAGCATACAGAAACACAGCTGTGCGTCACGCAGGAGAAACAGCGCTCAACTGCGCAGCATCTAATAAATCAGTAGCCAGTGTATGTTTGTGTGTGTGTGTATGTGTGTGAGTATTTACGTACGTGTGAGTGTATATGTATGTGTGTCTGAATATGTATGTATGGGTGTGTGTATGTGTGTGAGTGTGTATATGTGTGTTTGTTTTTGTGATATATGAGGACACAAATGTGTATAATGACATGCATATTACACTGGTATTACAACTTACACGTGACTTATGAGGACATTTCATGAGTCCTCATATTTCAAATAGCCTAAAAAACATAAAAAACAATGTTTTTTTAAAAATGTAAAAATGCAGCATGTCTCCTGTGTTGGGTAGGTTTAGGGACAGGGGCAGTGTGTGTGTGTGTGTGTGTGTGTGTGTAAGTATGCGAGTGTGTGAGTACGTGTGTGAGTGTAAGTGTGTGCGAGTGTGTGTGTGTGTGTGTGTGTGTGTGTGTGTGTGTGTGTAAGTATGCGAGTGTGTGAGTACGTGTGTGAGTGTAAGTGTGTGTGTGTGTGTGTGTGTGTGTAAGTATGCGAGTGTGTGAGTACGTGCGTGCGTGTGTGTGACTTACATTGCAGAGCGAGTTGCAGTCGTGAATGTCGTGTGTGTTGGTGCTGGTCTGCAGCTCGTCATTGGTCACTCTGAAGGACTGGATGGTGTCCTGGAGGTTTTTCTGCAACTAAACAACGACACATGACGTGAGGACAGTGAGGAGCACGAGATGAGTCTGTGTGTGTGTGTGTGTGTGATGCGCTCTTACCTTCGGAGGAAGTGTTTTCCACGACTTCAGCAGGTGATTTAACAGCAGACTGAACACAGAAAGAAAGCATTGAATAAGATGTTGAATAAACCTCCTGATGTGTGTGAACAGTGGAGAGCAGGTCACCTGGACTGAGGCAGGTGTTTGGTGTATAACTGCCTCCAGACGCTCAAACTCTGGCCGTCCACGGTCAAACACTCGGTCAGGCTTCTGAGGAGCTGCACACAAGAACACACAGCAGCTTCATTTATAACAGCACATTAATCCATTACAGAATACAGTCATACAAAGAACATTTACTGTAGAATGTCAGAGTTTAGAAGAAAACTATCATCAGACACACACACACTAACCCAACCATCACACACACTCTAACCCAACCACTAAACCTACCCATCACACACACTAAAGTTTGGTTTTATTTTAAGTAATTATGACAGGAATATATTACTATTGTACAGTCAAATATACTTCTCAAAGAAAAAAGTTTTTTTTTGTTTTAAGAATATCACAATTTTTGCAGGTAACTCATTTAAAGAGTAAACCTCAGTTGTGCAGCACTCTGTATGCCTAAAAAAAAAAAAAGTAAAAGAAATTGTTCAAAACTCTTTTTAAAGGGTTCAATTAAATTGTTAAAGTTTAATGCATTCATTTGATTTCACCCAAGTTTTAATTAAAACAGTAAACCTCAGTCATGTTGCAGTTTGTTTGCCAAAAAAAGAAAGGAAATGTCCAAATTTCATTTTAAAAGATTAAAGCTGAAGTTTCATGCATTTAAAATATTTTTGATAATAAATATGTATTAAATCATAAAAAACACAGAATCCCAAAAAAATTTAAACGGACAACACAGCATTTCATTTCCACAGCATACAGAAAATTTAAATTGACAAAATAGAATTTAAAAAAAAAAAAAAAAAAAAAAAACGTTTTGTAGAAAATCAAAAACAGATTGTGGGAGTTTAAAGGGGAAAATAAAACGGAATGTGGAAAAATAAATGTAACATGGAAATATAAAATAAAACTTAATGTGGGGGAAAAAAAAGGAACGTGGGAAAAAAATAATTGAAATGTGGGAAAAAATAAAACTTTGAATTTATAAGGCTCTAGTTGATGTGTCGCACCTCTTTCTTCATGGCATCAGGGCAGTTCGGCGTTGCTCGAGACAGGAATGATGGGAAGTACGTGTGCAGCGTCGACTCGGGTTTCGCTCCGAACGCCAGAACCTTCAGCCGCGGATAAAGCCGACACAACTGCTCCTGCAGGCTGAGAAACAACCACAGACATGAATCAGCACACCCACACACACACACACCGCCTGATCGCTTGTGCGTCTCAGAGACTCACTCGTAAAGTCTTCACTCGTTTCATTACTGGATGAGTCAGTGTTTTTAAACAAGTCTCTTAAACAAATGATTCAATGACTCACTTGTAACATTAATGGAAGAATCAGCATGATTGAACAAATCTCTTAAATGATTCAATGACTCACGTAAAGTCTTCACTTGTATCAATACTGGATGAATCTGCGTTTTAAAAAAAATCTTTTGAATAATTGATAAAATGACTCACTCGTAAACACGTGTTTCATTGATGGAAGAATCAGCATGATTGAACAAATCTCTTGAATGATTCAATGACTCAGGTAAAGTGCCTTACCTTTGTGACAGGGCGTTTTTGGGCATGTAAGCAAAGTCCAGCAGCGGGAAGAACTCTTTCGGCCCCATGATCCCGAAACCTTTGGTCAGGTTGGCATGAAGCCTGAAACACGGACACAACAAACCCTGAGCTTCTGCTCAGATAGTCCAGGACTTCCAGATTGAAAGTAGAGCTCTTGTAAAGACTTACGTGAGGAGTCGCTCCAGATAAGCGACGGCGTACGCAGAGAGCGCCTTCATCCCGAGAACGGGAAGCATAATTCCCAACCAAACTACAGGACAACAAACAAACATATCATGAAATTATCTGGACGTTAGAGCTGCACTTTTCTGGGTAAACTCAGAATCATGATTGTTTTTTAAATCTGTTTGAACAAATGCCGCAAAGACTTAATTTGTTTCATTACTGGATGAATCAGTGTTTTTGAACAAATATCTTGAATAAATGATTCAATGATTCACTCGTAAAGTCTTCACTTGTTTCATTAATGGATGAATCAGTGTTTTTGAACAAATCTCTTGAATGACTCAATGACTCGCTCGTAGACTTCACTTGTTTCACTCAATGACTCGCTCGTAGACTTCACTTGTTTCAACTCGCATTGAATCAACATTATTGAACAAATCTCTTGAATGATTCAATGACTCACTCGTAAAGTCTTCACTTGTTTCATTAATGGATGAATCAGTGTTTTTGAACAAATATCTTGAATAAATGATTCAATGATTCACTCGTAAAGTCTTCACTTGTTTCATTAATGGATGAATCAGTGTTTTTGAACAAATCTCTTGAATGACTCAATGACTCGCTCGTAGACTTCACTTGTTTCACTCAATGACTCGCTCGTAGACTTCACTTGTTTCAACTCGCATTGAATCAACATTATTGAACAAATCTCTTGAATGATTCAATGACTCACTCGTAAAGTCTTCACTTGTTTCATTAATGGATGAATCAGTGTTTTTGAACAAATATCTTGAATAAATGATTCAATGATTCACTCGTAAAGTCTTCACTTGTTTCATTAATGGATGAATCAGTGTTTTTGAACAAATCTCTTGAATGACTCAATGACTCGCTCGTAGACTTCACTTGTTTCACTCAATGACTCGCTCGTAGACTTCACTTGTTTCAACTCGCATTGAATCAACATTATTGAACAAATCTCTTGAATGATTCAATGACTCACTCGTAAAGTCTTCACTTGTTCCATTAATGGATGAATCAGTGTTTTTGAACAAATCTCTTGATTGTTTGTCATTGAATCATTCAGTCACTTGTCTCCACCTACTGGTGTAACAATGTAATCAAAACAAATTTTATTTGAAGTGTCAAGTTACTTTCAAAGGGTGATTTCCTCTATTTTGATCACTACTGTAGACAGAGCCGAATCACTGTCATTTAGGAATGAGATCATGTGCGTGTTTGAGTCGAGATTATGATTTACGCACAGAATACTTAAAGGTACAGCAGCAAAAGCAGTCAGTTTAACACCAGATGAAAACTGTTGAAAAAGATACATGGTGCAAGAAACAAATAAACCCGTGTTGAACAGGAGTCCTTTCAGAGGGCAGTGAGGAAACCAGGATAAAGTTCACAAGCTTCAGTCTCGCTGGTCGTGTTCAGTCCCGAGAGAAAGTGCAGTTGCACACATCAGCAGATATTTCTCAATGATTCCTCAACATGGCTCACCTCGGATGCCCTGGCCGAGGTCGTAGAAGCCCGCCTGTCCCAGCGCCCACATGATGGTCAAGCACGTGACGGGCCGGTTCTGATGCGAGCGCAGCAGCTCCAGGTGCTGTGAGGTCACACACAGATCATTACACTATTAATATACTTTCATTGCATGAAACAGTGTCATAAGAGCATCTATTAGTTTCTAGGGCAGGGCAATTTTTTTTTTTTCATTAATCGTTTTCAAAATCGATTCTCAAAAGCCAAAAATCGATATTTTCCCATATTTATTTATCCATCACCCAGAAGCCAGTATTAGTTTTCCTCCACTGTTCATAGGCTTGCATGTTACAGCTAATGCTGTGTGATGTTATGTGTGTTTTATCTAAAACATAAGATAACCTGATTCTGTTTGATCAAGGCATGCGACTTTTCAGACTTTTTTTTTTCATCCTGCATCAAAATCCTGTTTATTTATTGTATGCATTTGAAATATAGAATTGAGTTCTGTTTTAATGTACAGAAAATAAAAAGAGTTTAATACACATGTTTGTGGCTCTTAATTTCTTTTTATTAATTAGCCACTTGTAAACTTATGTTCACTATTCTTTTTTTTAAATAAATATGGGATTTGTATTAAATCTACATTCATTGAGTCGAATCGGGAATCGAAATCAAAACCCGGATGGTGTGAATGGATACGCCGCCCCGTTGAGTTTAGTGTGGGTGTGTGAGGAGTGTACTCACGTCGGGGAGGTTCTGAGTTTAGTGTCGGTGTGTGAGGAGTGTACTCACGTCAGGGAGGGTCTGAGTTTAGTGTGGGTGTGTGAGGAGTGTACTCACGTCGGGGAGGTTCTGAGTTTAGTGTGGGTGTGTGAGGAGTGTACTCACGTCGGGGAGGGTCTGAGTTTAGTGTGGGTGTGTGAGGAGTGTACTCACGTCGGGGAGGTTCTGAGTTTAGTGTGGGTGTGTGAGGAGTGTATTCACGTCAGGGAGGGTCTGAGTTTAGTGTGGGTGTGTGAGGAGTGTACTCACGTCAGGGAGGTTCTGAGTTTAGTGTGGGTGTGTGAGGAGTGTACTCACGTCGGGGAGGGTCTGAGTTTAGTGTGGGTGTGTGAGGAGTGTACTCACGTCGGGGAGGGTCTGAGTTTAGTGTGGGTGTGTGAGGAGTGTACTCACGTCGGGGAGGGTCTGAGTTTAGTGTGGGTGTGTGAGGAGTGTACTCACGTCGGGGAGGGTCTGAGTTTAGTGTGGGTGTGTGAGGAGTGTACTCACGTCGGGGAGGTTCTGAGTTTAGTGTGGGTGTGTGAGGAGTGTACTCACGTCGGGGAGGGTCTGAGTTTAGTGTGGGTGTGTGAGGAGTGTACTCACGTCGGGGAGGTTCTGAGTTTAGTGTGGGTGTGTGAGGAGTGTACTCACGTCGGGGAGGTTCTGAGTTTAGTGTGGGTGTGTGAGGAGTGTACTCACGTCGGGGAGGGTCTGAGTTTAGTGTGGGTGTGTGAGGAGTGTACTCACGTCGGGGAGGTTCTGAGTTTAGTGTGGGTGTGTGAGGAGTGTACTCACGTCGGGGAGGGTCTGAGTTTAGTGTGGGTGTGTGAGGAGTGTACTCACGTCGGGGAGGGTCTGAGTTTAGTGTCGGTGTGTGAGGAGTGTACTCACGTCGGGGAGGGTCTGAGTTTAGTGTGGGTGTGTGAGGAGTGTACTCACGTCGGGGAGGTTCTGAGTTTAGTGTGGGTGTGTGAGGAGTGTACTCACGTCAGGGAGGGTCTGAGTTTAGTGTGGGTGTGTGAGGAGTGTACTCACGTCGGGGAGGTTCTGAGTTTAGTGTGGGTGTGTGAGGAGTGTACTCACGTCAGGGAGGGTCTGAGTTTAGTGTGGGTGTGTGAGGAGTGTACTCACGTCGGGGAGGTTCTGAGTTTAGTGTGGGTGTGTGAGGAGTGTACTCACGTCAGGGAGGGTATGAGTTTAGTGTGGGTGTGTGAGGAGTGTACTCACGTCAGGGAGGGTCTGAGTTTAGTGTGGGTGTGTGAGGAGTGTACTCACGTCGGGGAGGTTCTGAGTTTAGTGTGGGTGTGTGAGGAGTGTACTCACGTCAGGGAGGGTATGAGTTTAGTGTGGGTGTGTGAGGAGTGTACTCACGTCGGGGAGGTTCTGAGTTTAGTGTGGGTGTGTGAGGAGTGTACTCACGTCAGGGAGGGTCTGAGTTTAGTGTGGGTGTGTGAGGAGTGTACTCACGTCGGGGAGGTTCTGAGTTTAGTGTGGGTGTGTGAGGAGTGTACTCACGTCAGGGAGGGTATGAGTTTAGTGTGGGTGTGTGAGGAGTGTACTCACGTCGGTGAGGTTCTGAGTTTAGTGTGGGTGTGTGAGGAGTGTACTCACGTCAGGGAGGGTCTGAGTTTAGTGTGGGTGTGTGAGGAGTGTACTCACGTCGGGGAGGTTCTGAGTTTAGTGTGGGTGTGTGAGGAGTGTACTCACGTCAGGGAGGGTATGAGTTTAGTGTGGGTGTGTGAGGAGTGTACTCACGTCGGTGAGGTTCTGAGTTTAGTGTCGGTGTGTGAGGAGTGTACTCACGTCGGTGAGGTTCTGAGTTTAGTGTGGGTGTGTGAGGAGTGTACTCACGTCGGTGAGGTTCTGAGTTTAGTGTGGGTGTGTGAGGAGTGTACTCACGTCGGGGAGGGTATGAGTTTAGTGTGGGTGTGTGAGGAGTGTACTCACGTCGGGGAGGTTCTGAGTTTAGTGTGGGTGTGTGAGGAGTGTACTCACGTCAGGGAGGGTCTGAGTTTAGTGTGGGTGTGTGAGGAGTGTACTCACGTCGGTGAGGTTCTGAGTTTAGTGTGGGTGTGTGAGGAGTGTACTCACGTCGGGGAGGTTCTGAGTTTAGTGTGGGTGTGTGAGGAGTGTACTCACGTCAGGGAGGTTCTGAGTTTAGTGTCGGTGTGTGAGGAGTGTACTCACGTCGGGGAGGTTCTGAGTTTAGTGTGGGTGTGTGAGGAGTGTACTCACGTCAGGGAGGTTCTGAGTTTAGTGTGGGTGTGTGAGGAGTGTACTCACGTCAGGGAGGTTCTGAGTTTAGTGTGGGTGTGTGAGGAGTGTACTCACGTCAGGGAGGTTCTGAGTTTAGTGTCGGTGTGTGAGGAGTGTACTCACGTCAGGGAGGTTCTGAGTTTAGTGTCGGTGTGTGAGGAGTGTACTCACGTCGGGGAGGTTCTGAGTTTAGTGTCGGTGTGTGAGGAGTGTACTCACGTCAGGGAGGTTCTGAGTTTAGTGTGGGTGTGTGAGGAGTGTACTCACGTCGGGGAGGTTCTGAGTTTAGTGTGGGTGTGTGAGGAGTGTACTCACGTCGGGGAGGTTCTGAGTTTAGTGTCGGTGTGTGAGGAGTGTACTCACGTCGGGGAGGTTCTGAGTTTAGTGTGGGTGTGTGAGGAGTGTACTCACGTCAGGGAGGTTCTGAGTTTAGTGTGGGTGTGTGAGGAGTGTACTCACGTCAGGGAGGTTCTGAGTTTAGTGTCGGTGTGTGAGGAGTGTACTCACGTCGGGGAGGTTCTGAGTTTAGTGTGGGTGTGTGAGGAGTGTACTCACGTCGGGGAGGTTCTGAGTTTAGTGTGGGTGTGTGAGGAGTGTACTCACGTCGGGGAGGTTCTGAGTTTAGTGTGGGTGTGTGAGGAGTGTACTCACGTCAGGGAGGGTCTGAGTTTAGTGTGGGTGTGTGAGGAGTGTACTCACGTCGGGGAGGTTCTGAGTTTAGTGTCGGTGTGTGAGGAGTGTACTCACGTCGGGGAGGTTCTGAGTTTAGTGTGGGTGTGTGAGGAGTGTACTCACGTCAGGGAGGGTCTGAGTTTAGTGTGGGTGTGTGAGGAGTGTACTCACGTCGGGGAGGTTCTGAGTTTAGTGTCGGTGTGTGAGGAGTGTACTCACGTCGGGGAGGTTCTGAGTTTAGTGTCGGTGTGTGAGGAGTGTACTCACGTCAGGGAGGTTCTGAGTGGCGATTTTGGGTTTGTCCTGCATGACAGCCTGAATGCACATCCTGTAGCCATGCAGAGAGTCACCTGCAAACACAGAAGAAACACACAATCACGGAAATTATTACAGATAAATATATGCAATATATGTGCAGATTAAATTGATCACGTCACCATTCAAATAAGAGAAATTCAAACGTTTAAAGAGGTTGCATGTAAGAATTAAATGTATTGATCGCTTTTTGTACTGACAATGTGTATTGACAACTTGTAACAAACCTTTAAAAAAAAAAGAGACCTTCCCAGACTTCATAGATTGTCTGTAGACACATTTTTATGAATAATATATAAATATGGACAAGTAGCCTGATTAAATCTTCAATAACAAAAAATAACAAGGGAATCACCAAAACGTGAAGGGAATCACCAAAACCAAAATTTTAAATTAAGTATTAAGTTACTTACATTTTAGACGCAATATTGACTTATTTTGTTCTATTTCATAGATTGTCTATGAAAGTCTGTAGACTTATTTTTATGAAGTATAATAGTGATGCACCGATATGAACATTTTGGCCGATACCGATAATTCTTTATATTTGAAAGCCAAAAACCAATATATTAGCCAATCAATTTAAATAAAGATTTATTTAGTTTTTGAGAGCCTGATTAAAAAAACAAAAGCCATGTCCCACATACACAATTATAATGTTCACATTATAATTTTATGTAGCTGATATGACAGACTTGCATGTTCCACTGAACCATATTTTCCTTTTTGAAGTGATTCCAATCATATTTCAAGCAATTCAAAAACATCATGTTGAACAGTGCGCATCTGAAGTGTCTCAGCTGAAGGAAATAATACATTATCAGCATTAATTTATCGGCAATATTTTCTTATCGGGCCGATAACGATAACATCAAAATGAACATATATCGGCTGATACCGATATGGCGGACGATATATTGTACACACTAATATACACACACAGGTGAAACTCGAAAAATTAGAATTTCGTGCAAAAGTTTGTGTATTTCAGTAATTAAAATTAAATGGTGAAACTAATATATTTAGTATATATAACTATATACATATGCATGATTATACTTTTCAGAGGGCCGACATTTCTGTATTTAAAATCCTTTTTTTTTATTGATTTCATGTAATATTCTAATTTTCTGAGATTTTGAATTTGGGGTTTTCATTAGTAAGCCATAATCATCACAATTATAACTTTTGCACGATATTAAAATTTTTCGAGTTTCACCTGTGTGTATATATGTATATATATATATTGTTAAACAATTATTTGTATGACAGTTAATCGTCAGCACAAAATTCATGATTGCTCAGGTCTAGCAAGGACATGGTCGAGAGAGAGAGTGAATGACAGATGAGTCATTATTCCTGTAACGGAGACACACTGACGCACACATCTAATACACAACACCACAACTGTGGCACACACACACTCGTGACTCGACTCACTTGGCTGTCGGTCCTGTTCTCGTATCATGGTAAACACGCAGTGGTCGAAGAACTCGGGCAGCGTGTCTGAACATTTGCCCAGCAGGTTTTTTATAATAGCCTTCAGCTCCTTCCCTGCAAGGCAGTATGGGTAATCTAGACACACAAACACAGCATTAGATCAGATCTGCAAAACACAGTTTTCCTGCAGGACAGATTAACCACTGGAGTCTTGTGACATTCAGAGGGTGACGCTGGATTTGGTCCAAAAAGTCATATTGCTTCTTTTTTTTTTTTATGTAAGAATTTTCTTGTGTGAACGGCTTGTAATAATTTTAAAGGATAGTTCACTTCAGAATGAAATTTTCCTGATAAATAAATGGATGTTCACGTGTTTCTTTCTTCAGTGGAACAGAAATTCAGGTTTTTGAGGAAAACGCTCCAGGATTCCTCCATATAGTGACGTCAATGGGGTCCAACGGGTCGAAGGTCC
>JAULUF010000009.1:57117500-57127500 GCA_031834385.1 Semotilus atromaculatus
GGATTGAAAAACAGCAGTATAGTGTAAATAAAGCAGTGAACACGCGTGTCTTTCATTCCCCGCACACATTTTTATTTTACATAGTAAAACTCCAAATGGATGCTCGTTTGCATTCGACAGCAGGGCTGAAAGGGTTAATGACAGGTCCTGTCAATCAAAATCAACCTGTGATACCTGTGCAATAAAACAAAGACAGAGCATGAAATGTTAAATTAAAATATAGCAGCTAAAAAACTCTGTTGTCAGTCAGTTAAACATTAGTAATGGATTTCTTTGCCATTTTCATTTAGTGTTAGTTGTTCTTATTGATGCCGTTTCACGGTTTCCTTCATAAATAAATAAAACTCTCACACCTGCACTAATAATAAAGATTTATCAGCAATTACTGAGAAAACACACACACACAAACTCAACAGTTGTTTACAGTCACTAGGACACATTTCTCGGTCACTTTTGAAAACTCTTCAGTCTGTGGATAAACTGAGGATTATTAATCGCTTGAAATGCATTCAATGACGACATCTGTCAATTACACGAATACATTTCAAACACCAGCAAAACTCAGGTTTTACTTCTTTACAAACGGTTCGAATTTACCCGAACATAATGAAAAACGGAATTATTTGCAACATTTACACAGTATTCCGAATCTAAATAATGAAATGCTATTAAAACATTAGGTTTATCTGAACACAGGTTCAGTAACATTACTATCTACACAGATGGGAATATTTATCCATATGTTACTGTAATGTAAACATGCGCTATGTAACAAACAGCAGTGAGTTGTAAACAGTAGAGTGTGATTAGTTAATTAAGAACAGTGTATAAAGCTCGTGGTGTTAGTGTTTAACGAGTGGAAGTGAGCGAACCCTCTGCTAGTGTTCTGGAACAATGACTCGAAGTGTTTTGGTAGTTTTGAATGTGAAATTTACCGCTGTGCCAAAGCTGAAAGCTGAAAAGTGACCTAAGTTTTTGAGAAAATGTGTCGTAGCGATTGTAAAAAACAAACAATCTGTAAAGTCAACATAAGACTCGTGTACTTTCTCAACACGTGCTCCTGGTGTGATTGTGAACGCATTCTCCACAGCAGAAGCACAACCAGATCAGGAGAGCACATGTTCATGGACATCTCGTGTCCGGGGTTATCAGAGAAGCTTTCTGGGGAAACTCGTTTCTGTCACGAAAAATAAATAAATAAATAACTGTGTCTTTTTGTAGCTCAAAATTCAGACTTTATTTCTCACAATTGCAAGTTAATAATTCACAATTCTGATTTTTTTTCCATGCAATTTTCCCTGTATAAAAAAAGTTTATACAGTATTTCGCAATTCTAATGGTTTTCTCGTAATAGCGAGTTTTTGTTTTGTAATTCTACTTTTTTTCCACGCAATAGCTTTTTTATATTTCGCAATTCTGACTCTTTATTCTGCAATAGCGATTTTATGTTTTATAATTCTGACTTTTTTTTACAAAAGTGATTTCAAATTATGCAATTTTTTTCACAATAATAGTGATAATTTATTTTGCAATTCTGACTTTTTTTTTGCAATAGCGAGTTTATATTTTGCAATTCTAACTTTTCTCTTGCATTTATGAGACAAACAAATTCATAAAATTACAGGTTAAGAATAAAACTGCGAAATATAAACTTGCTATTGCAAGAAAAAAAATTGTGATATGAAAAAAAAAATTCCTTTATTTTTTTATTCAATGGCGGAAAACAAGCTTCCATAGTATATTCTGTTTTCACCACAGAATAAAAAAAAAATAGTGCAATTGCGAGTTATCACCTTGAAATTCTGCCTTTTTTAAAATAAAACATTTAAGAAAAATAAAGTCTGAATTATGCGATAAAAAGTCACAATAACCCATTTATTTTTTAATTCCTTGGCGGAAACAAGTTTCCATCAGTTTCCACTTAATTCATTGCAACTCAAAACCCTTCTAAAGTTAAGGGGGAAAAAAAAGAAAAGAAAAAAAATATATATATTTTACATATATATATAAACATCAGCATAAAACTCTCTAATAAATTAGCTGATTGGAGCCCAAATAAAAAAATGTTAGTCAATAACCTTGGCTGTGTGTGTCAGCTACATCAGCACCGCAATCAGTGTGTGTGTGTGAGAGAGAGAAAGTGTGTGAAAGTGTCACTGCATCATCATTCAGTTTCAGGTTCAGTGCTCGAGTCATCTGGACTCTTAATTAAAACCCACAGCCAATAAAACATCAGCGTCACTGCATGAATTCACACTTCATTAGCATAGACACGCCCCTACTCAGTCGATCAGCCTATCACACCGCGCCGCGGTGTCTGCTGGAGTGTAAAAGAGGGAGAGAAGAGAGACGGCATGGAGGAAGGATGGAGAGAGAGAGGATGATGATGGATTGCAGTGAGGAAGAGGATGTTTCAGTATTCATCCTGATCTCGTGGCTGATCGTCAATCTCCTCGTCCTCCGGAGGCGCAAAACCATCCTGAGGAACAACACAAATATTAATAAACACTACTTTACAGATTCGGTCAAATCACATTTCAGGACTTTCAAGGACTTTTCAAGCACTACTTTTTTTTTTTCTTTTTTTTTTTTTAAGGACTACAATCAGAGATTTAATTTATCAAACAATATATTTTCATTATTATCTTTTAAATTCTAAATGAAAATAAACCAATAAAACAAAATGGTGTAGTGACAAAGAAGGAAACTAACCATTGAAACGATTCGATGACAAAGATATCGCTTTCCTTATTTACACTTATTTTTTCTCCCATGAATATGATTGACCCAAAAATTAAAGATGTATCATATACTTGGATATTTATGAGCAACATCACACTCACAGCCGTGTGAAATGCCTCTATATCAGACGGGATACAGATATAGAGGGAATATCTATTGCAGCGTTAATTTTGTGTGAAAAGATTGTTTTATCAACTAAATAAAAAATAAATTGTATACTTTCCAAAACTTAAATGACCAAAAGTCAAATTCAAGCATCTTGTTAACGAACCCTAGTTTATGACGTCATGTGTAAAAAAAAAAAAAAAAAATGCAATACTTCATAACTCTGATGTCATGCCATGGTTAAATGATTGACATTATTAGCATGTTTAGTTGCACTAACTGACCACAATGCATTGCATTAACAGCGCCTGTGTTTCAATGCACGTCACCTCTGTGGCGTAGAGCACCTCGAGGACCTTGCCCAGGACGGGGTTCGTGTCGCTCTCGTGCTCTTGACACACCAGCTCAATGTCTCGGAGTTTGCTGAAGTAAAAATCTCTTTCTTTCTCCAAACCGTTGACTGTCAATTTCAGATCCATCAGCTGAGGAAAAAAAACACACT
Organism: Semotilus atromaculatus; assembly: GCA_031834385.1. Taxonomy (NCBI): domain Eukaryota; kingdom Metazoa; phylum Chordata; class Actinopteri; order Cypriniformes; family Leuciscidae; genus Semotilus; species Semotilus atromaculatus. Next base: position 57,120,850 of record JAULUF010000009.1, read on the forward strand.
CCAATGTATGTGTGTAGGACGCTCTTTTAAATTCAGATATGCCTAAATCTCTAAAAAAAAATCCAAAATATGTTGCAAAGCCGATGAATAATTCAATGACTTTTCCTTAATTTTTGTACATCTTATTTATCTTTTGCCTGTACTTGAAACTTTAGTAATCAATTCTGGTAAATAATCAATTGAATGCTAATCGAATGAATCGCGATGTGTTAAAGCAGCACACGATATCTGAAGCACATGCATATTTAAATTAGGCTGCATTCTGCACTTCTCATTGGCTCATGCTTGTGCTGGGCAACGATTAATTTTACATAATATATATGTGTGTACTGTGTATGAATATTTTGTATATATAAATACAAACATGTGTACATGTATACATTTAAGAAAATTTTGTTATTTATATATAAAATATTTATATTTAATATAAATTGTGTATAAATATATACATGCATATGTGTGTATTTATATATAGAAAATATTTAAACACACATATATATATATTATGTAAACACACTTTTATTTTGGATGCGATTAATCGTTGCCCAGCGCTACTGAAAATACATGCATATTTAAATTAAGCTGCATTCTGCACTTCTCATTGGCTCATGCTTGTGTTCAGAGTTAAACATATCTTTATATATTATAAATATGTATCTCCTTATAACCTCCTCCTGCATTTGTAAAAACGTTATAAAAACCATCCAATGGAGTTTTACCTGCTGATTGAGCTCCATGATCTCGGCGTCGCCGCCTCCGTTTCGTGTCATCGGGATGTGGCGCTTGATTCCAGTCGAGGGGGCGGAGCTTATGATGCGCGGGGGGACGGGCATCGTTTTCGGTGCCGTCGGTGATGTCCGTTGGGGTCCTGTATATGAAAGCAAAATCATTAGCCAATCACAACACACCACTTCACACAGCAGCCAATCACAGAGCAGAGGCTCATTCGTCAGCCAATGGAAATTCAAGATCCAAGAGTCTCAGAGCATGATGAACACACACTTAAAATCCAGAGCACAAGAAAAACTCTATTTTCATTTCTTTACAGTTAGTAGTTATTGTATACGTAGGTGCAAAGCTTCTTTTCTAAGCATACGTTTCTTTCTTTTTACTCTTCCTTATTATTGTTTCTGTATTTTATGCATTAACAACTATTTATCATCAATATTGTTATTATTTATATAAACATACATATTTTTTCTTCTTTCTTGTTATTTTTCTTTATCTTTATATTTTTGTTGTATATAATAAAGAATAAATAAAAAAGGTTAGTAATAAAGAATATATTAAAATAAAACTGAATTTAAATTGAAAATATACATATATAAAATAAAGAATATATCATAAAATAGTAATAAAATTGTAATAAAATAAAAACAAGAATATGTCAAAAAAGTAAAAAAAAAAAATATATATACAGTATATATATATATATATATATATATATATATATATATATATATACAGTATATATATATATATATATATATATATCTTTATTATTTTAATTATATATATATATATATATATATATATATAAAAATAAAAAGATAAAAATAAATCAAATAAAAAATAAATATACATTTATGCATATATATTCTTCTTTATTTTCATTTTATTATTATTTCTATTATATATATAAAATATGTATAAAATATGTATAAAATATGTATAAAATATGTATAAAATATATAAATATATATATATATATATATATATATATATATATATATATATATATATATATATAAAATAAAAATAATAATAAAATAAATGCTGATTTAATAATTAATTTACATTTTTTATCTCTCTTGTTGAAAAGCATCAATAAAAAGAATCAACCAGAAATCCAAAGCCAGAACACACAAGATCAACTCCGAAAACATTAGTTCGAGAAGGTTTCTCGCAGAGACTCAACGCAGGCGAGCGGAGCACACACAGACACACGCGTGCGGAGAGTGTGTGTGTGTGTGTGTGTGTGTGTGTGTGTGTGCGCCGGGTCACTCTTGGATTGGTGGAAAAGGACTTCACCTGGGTTGGGAAGAGGAGTGATGTCCTGGCCCTGTCGCGCAAACTGAGGGTCGTACTCCTTCCCGTCGTAGTTGGCGTCAAACAACTTCTTAAACCACTGAACAAACTCAAAGTTGTCCTGAAACCTCCCTTTCACGAGCTTCTCCACTGGAATGATCTGGAATCACACGTTACATGTGAGAAAGTAGAGGTGTATAAATATATACCGCAATACAAAAATGCAACAATATGTTTGGTGGATAGTTCACCCAAAATAAAAATGACTATGTGAGTTTTAGTGTCAGAACTACATTAAACTACTATATACAGGTGAATTTTGATGATTATGGCTCACGGCTTATGAAAACACCAAATTCAAAATCTCAGAAAATGTTTATATTACATGAAATCAATATTTAAAAAAAAGGATTTTAAATACAGAAATGTCGGCCCTCTGAAAAGTATAATCATGCATATGTATATAGTTATATATACACTAAATATATTAGTTAAATTTGAATTACTGAAATACATTATTTAAAAAATATCTAGTCAGTGACAGAGTGAAGCATTCGTCTAAAATAACTCTGTATTTTCATCTTCAGGATCATGAATATTGTTATTCTGGTGTCTCTATTGTTCATTGAGTCCAAGAATATTAATTTACACACACAATGTCATATCAAATTTAACATTTTAATCAACATTACATTTTTTGTTAACATTTTATCAAATGTCTTTGAATGAGTTCAGTATCGTGATGTGTATCGAATCGTGGGAAATTTCACCCCAAAATCATGTAAGAAAGAAGAAATTATGCATAAAATGTTGCTTTATATTTCGACTGACAACACCACCATGTTGGTGAAGTATTTCATTTACACAGATTTTGATTTCAATATATGAATGTTCGTGGGAGATCCGTAGTCGCGCGGAAAGTTCCAGAAATGTACAAAAAAGTGCCCTGGCCTTGAATGACAAGGTAAGGAAAATAAGACTAAATCAAAATTAAATAACCAAGACTAGGTTGGTATTTTTCTCAGGAGATGTTTTGAGCATTTTACTTCAGACACCGGATTATCAGCAAACTCAAGAGAACGTTAGCTGACTACTCAAAATAAACTAGCAATCTATTCAGTCATAATATTTGTGTTTGATCTGTGTGAATTACAGAAATATAAGACTTGGTAGACCTACTTTTAGCTACAAAGCAACCTTTCCACAATTTGATTTTATTTTTCAACCTATCCTAAGCTCGGTGGTTAATGGAAATTAAATCAACCATTTATTTGAGTTAATCAGTACATGACTGATTAACAGTAATGTAAATGCTAAATGTCCTAATAGCGTGCCGAAGTGATGACGTCACTTTGTAGGATAACGCGGACGCTAGCGGCGCACGGGTTCTCCTCGGTCGAAAAGCTATGCATTTTCCCCATAGACTTTTGGAAAATCGCAAAAAATACGATCTGTGTTCAACAAAGAGTTGTGACCCTTACACGTTTTGTCTATCAAGATAATCTTTACAAGTTAATCCAAAATGTATACATTTTGAAGCCTAAATAAAGCTGTCTGATATACAATGATAACGGTAAAAAGTAAAAAAAAAAAAACACAATCAGGTTATAACTGGTGTGTTTTATGTCATAGATCAAAACGGGAAAATATTTAGAGGCTTTGTTAACCACAGACCTTATTTCAGGCGATTTAGCAAAAACCCATTCAAAAAACCCAGACTTTAGGGCGAGGGAACCGGAAGTGCTAAAATGCTAACTCACTTCCGCGTTTTGGCCTACAGAGTGGCGTCGTAACTTCGGCACTCGATACATGTTGATACTGCAACAATGCAAAATATATGCTCTTAACCTTGAGTTTTTCACATATCATGTAAGACTCAATTTCTCCATTTCTTTGCACAAAACTCTCCAGAAAGTGGCATTTAATGGTTTATTTTAGCCATACCCCCGGACCCCCCGAGCATTTACTGTCCCCCCCCAGGTTCAAAATTGTCCGCGTCCATGATTGCGCGTCCATGTTCCTCGAGTCAGGGAGGAGGAGGAAAGAAGGGAGTTGTGTAAATCACATACCCCACCTTTAATACGCTGTAAGACGAGTCCTGTGGTGTTTCTGACTCTCACCTTGTCCACGCTCATCCTCTTGAACGCCGCCTGCAACACTTTGAAGTTGTTGATGTATTCGTGCTCCAGTTTGGCCTGAAACTTCACCTTCCTCAGCAGAATGGAGCCGGGAAACAGCATGTCCATGAACTGGCAGTACGCCGCACCTGAGACACGGACACAACCGGTCACGCCAGCTTTATTTACACAACACAGATCGTTTCAGCGCGGCTTTACAGAGATAACAGGAACTAATGCAACAAGAAAACAGTCACAGTAAGCATAAGTAAGTTCAGTGATGCTTCAGTTTTGTTGTAAAACAAAGTAATTAATTTAGTTCATATATATATATATATAGCCGATCTGCTCAAGGTTAAAGCTGTGTGCATGCGTGCGTGTGTGAAAATAGCAACGCGCCTGAACACACACTCATTCTCAGCCCATAGACGCACAAATAGGTGCAAATGCATTTGCTATTTAAACAGCGTGGCACAGGACGTAAAAATGAAAACTGCGTCAGGCTAAAGCTAGCAAAGCACACGAGTGTATGATAAAGCCCAGAGACAGAGACACCTGTGTAATATATATGTTCTGTGTAATATATAATGAAGGTTGTGAAATAATTGCCTACTATTAACTCTACTTTGGTGCGGCAGTGATTCAGACATCAACGATGACCGGCCTTCGGTTCGACCAATCAGATCACAGTAGGCGGGCTTTATGTTCACTGAATGAAATGTAACATCTATGCAAAATATTCCTTGAAACTGTTCTCGTTTAAAGGCCATGTGATTGTGTTTTGTCAACAATAAGCATAAGCATAAACATTCTGCATCTCCATTTTGTAGCGTGGATCATTCATCGCGACATTTAAACTGATTCTCATGTTTAAGAACTTTTTTTTGTGCAACTTTTGGCCTTCAAACACCTTAAAATGCACATGTGTAGATCAGGAAAATCAAACCTTGTGTGTATATAAAGCCCCAACCCCGATGCTAATAGCGTACCTGAGCAGAGCTGCTCGATCTTGGTGTAGTTGAGGTGGAGCGAGTCGTTGACCCAAGCCAGCATATCATGTCTGCTGAGGTTCTCGATGGTCATCGATGTGGAGTAAACGTTCACCGCCATCCCCTGACTACAGACCAAATCAGCGTTACACCAACAGCTAGTTCAGCTAACAGTGACAGTCAACAGGAACATTCTCAAAACTGAGCACAAAAACATTATTTGTACATCGCTTTTGGATTTTTTCTTCCTGAATGATACAAAATGTGACATAATCATTTGTGAATATCATTGTATATCAATGAGCTCATTGTTTCTGCCTTTAAATTATTACATTGTTTCAATTAAGACATTTTTCATACATACATACACATCATATATATATATATATATATATATAAATACACACATTTACAAACTTTTATGTTAGATGCGATTAATCGCAATTAATCGATTTGACAGCACTAGTTACAATCGCTATTAATCGCATCTAACACAAAAGTTTCTAAATATGCGTGTGTGTGTGTGTGTGTATATATGAAAAATGTCTTAATTGAAACAATATATATTTTACATTTATGCATTTGGCAGACACTTATGTTAGATGCGATTAATCGTGATTAATCGATTTGACAGCAAGTTACAATAGATTTTTTTTTATACACACACACACACACAAACACACACACACACATACAAACTTTTATGTTAGATGTGATTAATCGATTTGACAACACTAGTTACAATATTGCATCACTTAGTTACTTTTTATGGACCGTAATATGTTATGTAACTGTTGCGTTACTCTTCCTTGCTGGTACTATATTTGGTAAATGTAAAGGCCTTTTCTCACCAAAACTGAAATGAATAAGCCTTACTAACGAACTACACACTTACTCGCGATTCCCCAGCATGAGGACAGGAGAGCTGTCAGTCAATACACGGGAAAACAAAGTAATTTGCGTTACTTATTTGAAAAAGTAGCTCAGATATTTAGTTGTACATGCATTACTTTACTAGTTACTTGAAAATAGTAATGGGATTATGTAACTCTAACACTGATTATCACCAGAGAGTGTTTTAATGCCTTTAATAACATGATCTGGTACTGTTATAGGTGTGTGTCTGTTCTTAGACATCAGTAATGAGATTAAACTCGGCCATATGCACATAGTAGAAACACACACACACACCTTTTAATTGAGTGTGTGTGTGTGTTGTGCTGTTGTTCAGGACTGTAAATAACCACAGACAGGACACAGAGAGGATTACCTGCCCAAAACAGACACACTTTGACTAAAATACTGATTACTGAAGTGTAACAAATCAACTTTAATAAATGCACAATTTTCCTTTTGTTTTTAATTGCAGCCGATTCAATATTTTACAGCCGTGCAAACTTGTAAGATCTTTGATCCTTAGCCATAACTCCATATGGGTGTCCTCTTATCATTATGTTTATGATCCATGACAGCATACATTCAACTGGTAAAAGTGAAGAAGCATCAAGTATCTCTTT
>JAULUF010000009.1:57137500-57142500 GCA_031834385.1 Semotilus atromaculatus
AATTTTCTGAGATTTTGAATTTGGGGTTTTCATAAGCTGTAAGCCATAATCATCACAATTATAACTTTTGTACAATATTAAAATTTTTCGAGTTTCACCTGTATTATAAATTAAATTTATATGTATATTTGAACATAATTGCTGTTCTTTTGAACATTGTATTCATCAAAAAATCCTGAAAAAAAGAATGATGCAGTTTCTACACTGTTTTCAACATTGATAATAATCATAAATGTTTCTGGATCATCAGATCATCATATTATCCTGATTTCTGAAGGATCATGTGACACTGAAGACTGGAGTAATGATGATGAACATTCAGCTTTGATCACAGGAATAAATTACACTTTACTGTATATTCACATAGAAAACAGATGATTTACACTGGAATCATATTTCACTGTTTTGATCAAATAAAGGCAGTGTGTGTGTGTGTGTGTGTGTGTGTGTGAGTGTGTGTGTGTATGCGTGCGTGTGTGTGTGTGTTTGTGTGTGTGTGTGTATGTGTGTTTGTGTGTGTGTGTGTGTGTGTGTGTGTGTGTGTGGGTGTTTGTGTGTGTGATCCAGTACCGACAGGCGTCCGGGTCCCACACCACCACATCAGCGTCGGCTCCGGGTGTAATGCGTCCCTTGCGCGGGTACAGATTGTAGATCTTAGCAGCGTTAGAGCTCGTCACAGCAACAAACCGGTTCTCATCCATCTTACCAGAGACCTGAGGAGAGGACAGTGTGTGTGTGAGAGCATGTGTGTGTGTGTGTGTGTGTGTGTGTGTGTGTGTCTGTGTGTGTGAGTGTATGAGTGTGTGTGTGTGTGTGTGTGTGTGTGTGTGTGTGTGTGTGAGTGTATGAGTTTGTGTGTGTGTGTGTGAGTTTGTGTGTGTGAGTGTGTGTGAGTGTGTGTGTGCGTTAGGGGTTGAACCGACTAGTCGACCTTAATGCAATGCCGTGACGCTTTAAGCTTGACGTCGACTAGTTGCGTTGATCATGTGACACTATGATTGCGCTAAATTTGATACTAATAACATGGCCGCGTTGCAGACGACAACAGATGAAGAGCCCAGAGGGTCGTTGCAGCAAGAAAGCAGCAGTGGCACATCAAGTGTGTGGAGAAACTTAACAGCTGTTCACACCAGGACACGTCATGTGTTTCTGTGATAGATCCGATCGTGAAGAGACCCGTGAATGCCCTCCGAAACGCATTCGAGGCGGATTTAAATCCTATCGCCTCCCAACACGGCTACAAATACACGTGTGAGAGGTTGTTTAGGATATATGTCATGTTATAATCATTATATGACAAAATTATGGCAACACGCAACACCGCAAATGAGCATCTGAGCATTCATCAAGCTAACGAGCAAACTATCGCAAATCAAAGTGAAAGTCGCGGACGATAACACACAATCATCTTCATTAAAAGTAAAGAAACAAAATGATCTACCAGTGCTGTTGCCGCTCTCTCTTACTGCGGTCTTTGATTTGATGATTGATGATCAATAAAGTGCAGCTCGAACTGTTGTTTTCGGTGACGTGAACTGTGTGCAACCCCTAGTGTGTGTGTGTGTGTGTGTGTGTGTGTGTTCGTACCACTCCTCTCTCCCAGATAACACTCATGCGATCCTCGACTCCTGACGCCCCGTGAGGGATCTTGGTGAAATCCTCTTTTCCCAAGGCTTTCTGCTTCCGGTTAAACGCACGATGATCCGACGCCACCACGCTTATGATGTCACTGAGCACACAGGAAACACATCATCGTGCGTTTATGGAACATATACTGTATATTTGCAAAGATTCTTCATCAAATTTTTGGGGTATTGATGAAAGAAGGTCAAATTGCTGTCAAATCGCAATTAATCGATTTGACAGCACTTATTTATATATATATATATTTAAAAACATTATTTTGCTAAAGAGTTGAAATGCAGTTTTTTATATTTTATTTCTTCTTTGTTTCTTTGTTTGTAAACCCCTTGTATAAGTATGTGGATGTCTTGTTATTCTGATATGAATGAATGAACTGTAGAGATGGGAGGTGCTGTGAAATGATTGGCCGATGACTCCTGAGTGCCTGACAGTGATTGGTTCGTACTTGCCCAGCTGGCCAATGAGGTAGTCGGGGGTGTTGGGGTCGAGCCGGAGGGGCGGGGCTATGACGTGAGCGGCGGCGTGAGTCCAGTCCTGATGATAATAATGAATCCCACTGAGAACAGAGTGAGCCACAGTCGTCTCCGCGACAACCACCTTACCTGAAACACACACACACACACACACACACACACACATCCCACTGAGAACTTTGTGATATAAAATGGCCTCTTTAAATATCTTTAGAAACTCACCTTGCATTCGGGCGGCAGCGATGACATCTGCCGCTGAAATACTGGACACATTCACCAAATACACTGGACAGTGAGCCTGTGATGAAGAGCACATGAGTCTCACACACACACACATACATACACTCACTCATACGCACACACACACACACACACACACACACACACTCTCGATCTCTCTGTGTCTGTATGGTTCTCACCCTGTTACCGATGGTTATGGCTCGATGTGTGGCCTCGGCCTCCAGCTACAGACACACACACACAAACACAGATGTCAGTCATGAAGAAAGCAAAGACTCAAACAATCAGACACACGTGTGTGTGTGTGTGTGTGTGTGTGTGTGTGTCAGTCTCTCACCTCCTCTGGTCGACTGACCTCCATCCCCTCAGGACCACTGATGCCCAGATCCAGAGCCTCTTTAGCCCCCTAAACATGTGCACAATAAACACAGATGTGATTGAGTGTGTGTGTGTGTGTGTGTGTGTGTGTGTGTGTTTGTTTTTGTGATATATGAAGACACAAATGTGTATAATGACATGCATATTACACTGGTATTACAACTTACACGTGACTTATGAGGACATTGCATGAGTCCTCATATTTCAAATAGCTTAAAAAACATAAAAAACAATGTTTTATTAAAAATGTAAAAATGCAGAATGTCTCCTGTGATGGGCAGGTTTAGGGACAGGGGCAGTGTGTGTGTGTGTGTGTGTGTGTGTGTGAGTGTGTGTGAATGTGTGTGTGTGTGCGTGTGTGAGTGTGTGTGAGTGTGAGTGTGTGTGTGTGTGTGAGTGAGTGAGTGAGTGAGTGAGTGAGTGAGTGAGTGAGTGAGTGAGTGTGTCTGTGTGTGTGTGTGTGCTTGTGTGTGTGTGTGAGTGTGTGTGCTCCTCTGACCTGCAGCACTAGTTCTCCGTTCTCTGCATGGACGCGTGCGACGGCTCCGGTGTGTTTACAGGTCTGCAGCGTCTGGTAGATCTCAGAGTCTTTCAGCATCAGATCTTTATACGCCATGAACATCTGGAAGGAGTTCACGCCGCGCTCACACACCAGCGCCTCCATCTCCCGCCGCACCTCAGCACAACCACAGCAAATACACTCAAGATTGGTTTAAACAATATATAGAAAGCTTTAAACACTACCGTTCAAAAGTTTGGGGTCAGTAAGAATGTTTTTTGTTTTTTTTGGGGGGGGGGGTAGAAATAAAAGGATTAATTAAATTGATCAAAAGTGCCAGTAAAGACATTTATAATGTTGCAAAAGATTCTATTTCAGTTCTTTTGAACTTTCCATTTATCAAAAAAATCCACAAAAAAAACTGTATTCATAATTTTATAATATTTATAATTTATTAGTTTTTATAAATTATAATTTTAGCATTTATAATAATCATAAATGTTTGTATAATCACATCATATTATCCTGATTTCTGTAGGATCATGTGACACTGAAGACTGGAGTAATGATGATGAACATTCAGCTTTGGTCACAGGAATAAATTACATTTTAAAAATATATTAAAATAGAAAACAGTTTTTGTCACAATATTTTTTTTTTTGATCAAATAAATGCAGCCTTGGTGAGCAGAAAAACATTACAAATCTTACCGATCCAAAACGTGTGACTGGCGGTGTGAGTACAAACTAGGGTGACCACCTGTCCCGCACTGAAATTTTGCCTGCATCATTTTATTTCATCGTCCCTTAAATTACAATTCTACAATAAAAAATGTTAAGAAAACACTGAACATGCGCAGCACAGCCATTATAATTGGTTCTAGCCAGAGCGGGAACACAAACACTGAGAAAAAAAACCCACACAGACAAAACAAAAAAAACTGCAACAGAGAAATGGATCTATCCGGAGCTCCCGAGAATCAGATCAGACAAAAAATATAAAATTCAAGATGCACTGAATCCGGTAAGAACGCATTTATTATTTCTATTCTTTCCTAATGGAATTTATGTGCTTATTTCGAAATATGCTTTTTAGCGATTGGATTTTCACTTAATTATTTAGATTAAATAGACCCGTACTGTTAAAATGAGTTTTATATTAGTGACGTTCACAGCGCCGGTCAGCGCCGTCATTAATATTTTTATAAAGCCTATTAGCAATTTAAAGCATGTTGACATCACTGCAAAAAGACATCTATAAAATCAATATTTATTCAGTATAATAATAGTAAGTTCTCTCTCTCGTGTCCCGCATTGTCCCGCAAAATCAGGTCTGCTGTCCTGCAAGAGAGCAATAGCCAGGTGGTCCCCCAGTACAAACACGTGTTGATGTATTATAAGCGCGTGCACTACCTCCTGCCCCCACCAGGTGACGCCCACGTGCAGCGCGTAATCACAGCAGCTCCTGGCATCAGCGTGAGCGCGCATCTGCTCGAAGGCCTGCAGCAGGGACACACCTCTCTCGGGAAGCACATGACCGATCACCATCGTGGTCCCACCCAGCAGCGCCGCCTACAGGCACAGACGAGAACTGAGTGTGTGTGTGTGTGTGTGTGTCAGGCTGAGAGACAAGGACACACACACACACACACATGCGCTCAACAGCGCCGCCTACAGACACAGATGAGAACTGAGTGTGTGTGTGTGTGTGTGTGTGTGTCAGGCTGAGAGACAAGGACACACACACACACACACACACACACATGC
>JAULUF010000009.1:57155000-57157500 GCA_031834385.1 Semotilus atromaculatus
GTAGTTTTGGTTGCAGTGCTTCATTTTGCAGGAGATATGAGGTATTTTGCAGTTTGGGTGTGTGGTTTTGTGAATTGTGTTAAGTATTTTGATAAAACCAGACTAGTTTGCAAAATTGTGTGTTAGCAATTGGAAAAAACTGTAATGATGGAAATGCACAAATGTACTAAAACATGGTTTTCTGAACTGTGGTTCACTACTTGATGAAAAGCTACTAATTATTAAATCATAAAAATGTTAAATAAATATATATATATTTTTTTTTAATAAAACACTTGGAAAATGTATAGTTTTTATGACAGTATGAGAGGTTTATTGACCATTGTATTATCTGACATATATTTCCATCAGTTTATGGATGCATAATTTGTAATTTGTGTTAAATTTGAAGAAAAAACTTATTTTTTATTTTAGTTTAATTATAGTTTTGCTAATATTTTGAAATAACTTTAATTTTTATTAGTTTTCATGTTAATTTTAGATTACTTTATAGAAATTTCATTATGTGCTTTTTTATTTAAATTATTAATAATATTTTATATTATTTTATAATATTGCTATTTAGGTTATTAATTATTTCAGTTTTATTAATTATTTATATCCAGTTAATAATTTCATTGCTTTAACTTGCCAAGGCAACATTTCTAATGTTCGTTCAGTTTAAGTTTTTCAACTAATATTTCAGTTTCATTTGAATTAACAGAAATGTTTTTAAAAGTTTAGTTAAAGAATGATTTAATATAGCACTTATTTAACACATTATTAACTTGTGCGTGTGATCTAACTCCTGCAGATCTGGTCTCTGACGGGTTGTACCTTGTTGCGTTTGAAGAACGCGCGCCGACACGCAGCGAAACACTTCTCGCTGCAGAAGCTCTTGAGCTCGGAGCCCATGAGCAGAGAGTAGCGCTTCACACCCTCCTTCTGACACCACACACACACGATCGGCACACTCTGAACATCCTCCACTGGAGAGAGAGAGGAAACACTCAGATGAGGAGAGAGTGTGTGTGTGTGCGTGCGTGTGTGTGTGTGTGTGTGTGTGTGTGTGTGTGTGTGTGTGTGAGAGAGAAAGAGAGTGTGTGTGTGTGTGAGAGAGAAAGAGAGTGTGTGTGTGTGTGTGTGTGTGTGTGTGTGTGAGAGAGAGAAAGAGAGTGTGTGTGTGTGTGTGTGTGTGTGTGGGAGTGTATGTGCGTGTGTGAGTGTGTGTTTGTTTGTGTGTGTGTGTGTGTGTGTGGGAGTGTATGTGCATGTATGAGTGTGATTGTGTGTGTTTGTTTGTGTGTCTGCGTGCGTGTGTGCGTGTGAAAAGTTTCACGACAGTAATCACGTGTGTGTGTGTGTGTGTGAAATGTTTCAGGACAGTATTCACGTGTGTGTGTTGTGTTACACACCGGCAGAGGGTTTGATGAGCGGCACGATGACGTTCATGCTGTGTTGCTCCTTCACTCGCGGTGAGGAAGAGTTTGAAGATGATGATGATGATGAAGAGGGCGAGAGAGGATCTTTCTCTCCGTTTCTCAGGAGCTCTGAGGAAGATGACGACACCTTCCTCTCTGTGGCCTGTGGATGTGGCACTGAGTTCTCTGGAGGGAACAGGAAACATGTGTGTGAGTGTGTGTGAGTGACAGAAATTTGACAGTATTACAACGTGAACATTTCCTGAGTCCTCGAATTTCAAATGGCTTTAAAAACACACTAAACGGTGTTTTATTAAAAATAAAAAAATGCAAAGTTTTCTGTGATGGGTAGGTTTAGTGTGTGTGTGTGTGTGTGTGATGGGTTGGTTTAGGGTTAGTGTGTGTGTGTGTGTGTACTTACCTTTAAGAACAGATATATGATTGCGTTTGACACGGTTTTTGGCATCGGAGGCGTCTGATTCCTGCAGGTCCACTTGATCGTATCCGTACCAACCCAACAGCTCATTCATGGTGCTTTCAGCAAAACTCTACACACACACACACACACACACACACGCACACAGACACGCGTGTTTAATCACTTGAGCTCAGATAAGTCACTTACAGACAGAAGGATGGACAGATGGACGTATAGATGGATAGATAGATGGATAGATAGATAGATAGATAGATAGATAGACTAAACAAAATTATAAATGCAACACTGAACAAAATTATGAATGCAACACTTTTTTCCCCATCATTTGTGATGAGCTGAGTGTGTGTGACGCTCTGGATCGGCGTATACGACGGTGTGGTCCAGTCCTGCAACTTCACACACCCACTGAAGAGGAGCGGACCAACACTACACAATCTACACCCTGATCACCCTGACCCTGGGATATTCAAATTAAATAACCAATCATTAATACCATTGATCAGCCCTACCAAACGTGGATGTCTTTTTTCCAGTAATAAACAAACATTGTTATGTTGTTTTGATTGATACTGTGAAGCTGCTTTGATACAATCTATATTGTGAAAAGCGCTATATAAATATATTTGACTTGACTTGATCAACTCTGTGTGAAGGAGAAGTG
>JAULUF010000009.1:57162500-57177500 GCA_031834385.1 Semotilus atromaculatus
ACACACACTCACAGACATACACACACACACACACACACACACACAGACATACACACACGCACACACACACTCTCTCTCACACACACACACACACACACACACACACACACACACACACTCACAGACATACACACACACACTCTCAGCTCAGTGTTTGGAAGAATAAGCGCTCCTGTAAGCTGAGAGCCGGTTCGGGGCCCCGGGTCTGGTTTCGGCCCGGCGGGCGTCATCGGATCCCCGCTGGCAAACACACACACTCCTGAAACTCCCTACACACACACACACACACACACTCACACACACACATATCTGCTGCAGCAGCACCTGAAGAGGGCACTAACCCTACTAGCTCACACACACACTCCTGAAACTCCCTAAACAGCGTCTCTCTCTCTCTCACACACACACACACTCACACACACATCTGCTGCAGCAGCACCTGAAGAGCGCACTAACCCTACGCACTAACCCTACTAGCTCACACACACACTCCTGAAACTCCCTAAACAGCGTCTCTCTCTCTCTCTCTCTCTCACACACTCACACACACACACTCACACACACACACACACACACACACACAAACACACACACACAAACACACACACACACACACACACACATCTGAGCGTCTCACACACACTGCTTTGTCGTAAGTGTGTGTGTGTGTGTGTGTGTGTGTGTGTGTATGTGTGTGTGTGTGTGTGTGTGTGTGTGTGTGTCAGTCAGTTAATGATCAGATGGATCATATTCACTGGAGTGTGTGTAAAGAGATGTCGTGCTTCTTCCGGCCACTAGAGGGAGATGCAGCTCCAGTCGTGAGTCTGTGAGTTCTGCACTGGGATCCAGGATTACCGTGTTCGTGTACCGGTATTTACGCCCATGTAAATAAATAAAAAATATTGTGGTAATACCATGATAAATGTCCAAAGCCCATAATATTACCATCTACCCGGCTAGCAAAAATGTTCAAAGAATGTTTTGCTAACATTTCCATGAAAACGTTATTTCTGAATTTCAATTAGGCCTATTTCAGTTTTATTTTTCCTTTTTTTTTTCTTGGTTCTCTAGCCTACAAATAAGGGGACATTTCATTTTATAATTTTGCGAACATTATTGGAATGTTACTTTTGAGTGTTCTCTGAGCGTTATTCTGCCTATAGTCGCTAACATTGTAAAAATAAATATACGGCCTACAAACTAAAACCTTTCAAA
This sequence comes from Semotilus atromaculatus, assembly GCA_031834385.1. NCBI lineage: Eukaryota > Metazoa > Chordata > Actinopteri > Cypriniformes > Leuciscidae > Semotilus > Semotilus atromaculatus. Next base: position 57,163,716 of record JAULUF010000009.1, read on the forward strand.
AATGACGTTTTAGAGCTAATGTTTTGAGAGCATTATTAAATCCAGATAACTCGATAACGACCGTTCTATTAATGTTACTGGAAGAACGTTTGTTTATAATATGAACATAATATTAATATAATATCCTCAAACGTTTCAGAAACATTTAGTTTACATTTACATTTAGTACTAACGTTACCCTGGTAAACGTCTAAAACCCCACAGTATTATGATCGTTACTGGCTGAAAACGCTCCTCAAACGTTTCAGCAACATTTGAGATTGTGAAATGCTACTTCTCTGCACCTGGCATGTAATCGCTGCTCATGCTTGCCGGACATGTGTGTGAGAAACACTCGATAAGGAAGAGAAACGCGTGTAAAGGCTCCGAGTGCTCGAGCTGTGACTCCACACGCCGCCGCGAGAGGGCGCGCGAACACAATAAACACGATAGCGACTATTAACTATTTGACGCTGTTTATTCTCCTTCCAAAGTTTTTAATATTAATAAATATATTCATTATTCCTCGTTATGAACTCTGTCTAATTGATATTTAACCGCCCCCTGCAAATACTAGATACGTGTTATGAAAAGCAAAGGAATTACCTAATAGAGTAGACTTCATTAAGCGCGCGTGTTTTTTTGTTTGGGTTTTTTTGGGGGGGGGGGGGGGGGGGGGGGGGGTGTATGTGACGTATATATGTGACGTAACATGCCCCGTTATAAAAGCTTCAGTAGCAGCCGGCGTCTCCCTTTAGATGAACCCTCTCTCACACCAGCTTCACTCTTCATCATCATCTTCATCATCTTCATCTTCATCACCAGAATGGCTCCCGCTGGAGTAATTTTCTGCGCTTTCTGCTTAATCACTCAGGTATGAGTTCACTTGTGGATTGTATATCTTATGCTTCACTGTGACGCTGTTTTCTTCTGGAAACAAACTTTGTTTCATTATTTTCCTGTTATCTCTGTAAATCTCTGTGTTGTATAAAGCGCTGTATAAATAAAAGGCTTTTTAAACGCGTTATTATAGATCTGAGATTTAATACACTGACATGGGGTCCCAAAGAGGATAATGAATATACATTTCAAATCAGCATACGTTTGCTTTAGGCCTATATATAAAGTCAATGTTAAAAATAAATGAAGTAACTTTTACAAAATTGTTCAGGATTCATTCTATCCTCAATTCCATTCGTACGCGATTAAGTGTTTAGAAAGTTAAATTAGGGCGGTTTAAATGTGGAATCAAGGTCAAGAAAATCATTTAAACTAGCTTAATTGTGATGCTTTTATACACAAACTACATTATTATACATTTAACTAAAAAAAAAGTTAAATTAATAAAAAAAAACTGATATAATAGCCAACAAAAAATCCTCGCCTTTCCGTTTGGAGAAAGGGACAGTTTGTTAACAACTCGACCACCGCGCTTGTGGTTTTTGGTGAATTAATCATTTAAAGTGTATCGATGTCTGTCCGAGGCTTGAGTTTCTCAGAGACTGCTCTGTCTCGGACACCCGATCCGTGCCTTTCCCCGCGTGAGAACCCGAAATACACACACACACACACACACACTCAATCTCTCTCCGCTCGCTCTTATCTCAGGTTGACTGGACCGTGAGAGACACACACGAGTTCATGCGGTTATAAACCATGCGGTTTCCCTACTGCATCTGATCTTAAATGTAGTTCTGGTGTTTTAGGGCGCCCTCGTTATTTACCCTGAGACGCACTTGTTGTTTTGCGCGCGTATTTTATAAGGCTCACTGGAGCGTATGCATTTCTTGCGACATGCAAATGTGGGAGATTTGCATCAAATAATCCTTCCTGCTGAGATTTGAGGATGCAAATGAAGGTTTTGGAAGTGTTTTGCATAACTTAAGCGTGGCGCGTAAAGACCGCGCGTAACTGTCTCATTTGCATGTGCTCGTGTGATAACGTCCTTTTTTTTTGTTCTTCCTCAGGTTTTGTCCCAGAGCACAGTCTCCCCGAACAACTCCACCGGGCAGGCCGGGAATCAGACCGTGAGCGCGAACGACACCATGGCCACGGACACGTACGGCTCCGCGAACGCGACCGCGCCCACCGGCACCGGCGTCATGACGCAGGCTCGCGCGGTCTACGTGCTCGTCCCCGTCGCCATGGCAAGCATCCTCCTGCATCTGTGCTGTTGAGGTTCAGATTCACAGCATCATCATTCACATGTTCCTCGGGGCCAGTTCTGCCACTTCTCCTGTAGCTTCACCTCCATTGGATTCTTTTGGCCCTGGACACATGGAGGACATTTTTAAAACCTCACCTGGCTTCCTTTCCCACAAGAAAACTTCCAGTTTTTGCATTGCTGAGCCTGTAGAGCGATATGAAGGCAGATGTTCCCGCACAAATCTGCTGGACGGGACATTGTACGATCTTTGGTCGATGGCCGGATCGTGCAAGATGCATTTTACACATTGTGATCCAAACTAAACTCACGTTTTTTTTTTAATGGGTCTTTTGGGTTTGTCACTTCGAGTTGCAGGTGGATTTTCATCTGTGTATTTGCCCACTTTAGTTCTGAATCAAACTGTTAGTCATTCATTGGCATGAGATGGACACTTTGTAATATTGTTTTTCTCTTGCATAGTTTATATTTTGTACAAAATCGTTTTAATGTTTGTAAAACATGAGTACACGAGAATAAACAATGTACACTTGAACTAGTTTGGCTTGTTTGATGCATGGCAGATTAGAGGAACATTCTGATTTTGCAAAGTTTTTCCGTAACACTTTATTTTACTGTGTCCTTGTTACATATGTTACATGTACTTACCATATTAATAACAGTAAATTATGCATAATTACATGCAAATAACTCTCAATCCTAATCCTACCCTAACCCTATACATTATATTACTCGGGACCTAAATATATAATTAGACTGTAACAATGACACCTTAAAATAAAGTGTAACATTTTTTCTATCGTAACTGTGAATGCATTGATTTTGTTAACAATGCATGAGTCAGATTTATGTTTAGTTGAGCACAGGTGCTTACTGTGCATGGAAAATCTAATCCATCATGCATGAAAGTCTCTGGGAGACATATGAATGATCTTCTGTTTAGCACACGCACACACACACACACACACACACGCACGCACGCACGCACGCACGCACACACACACATCCTCCTACCACCGGCAATCATTCTTCCATTCATGTATTTGATTCACTTAATGTCCAGAGAGAAGACGGTATTATAAATCAGTAAAAACTTTGAGTGGGTAAAACAGCTTTTAAAGGGTGAAAGTAAATTTACTAGTGAAGTCAAATCGATTAATCGCGATTAATCACATCTAACATAGGCTAAAAGTTGTGTTTACATGTGGGCTATGTATATATATAATTATATACTGTGTGTCTGTGTAAATATACACATATAAATGTGCACAATACCAGTGTATATACACATACAGATATATATAAATATAATAATAATAATAATATATACTTTTAATTTAGATGTGATTAATCGATTTGACAGGACGAGTACATTCACAAACAAACGGAAAGTAACATTGTATTAAACGTGAACTTTGGAAGAAATAACATTTATCATAATATTCTAAGAATATTGAAGATATTTAAAATGTTATGTTCTCAATGTCTTTTCTTGAAGGTTAACAAAAAATATTTACTGAACGTTCCATTCATAATTTTAAATACACTGGGAATTACTTTTTGAATGCAACATTTTCTAATGAGTAGTAACATAAAAAAAAAAACATTTTACTGTAAACTAAAACATGTCATGAAAAATGTTTTTGATTATTATTAACGTTGAATAACGTTCTTGTAATGTTCCTGGAAGAACGTTTTATTTACGACATCCAAAAATAATTCGATTTAAGAGGGATTGATGAAGAGGATTATTATTATGATGATGATGAATGCTTTTCTTTAAAATAACATTATTGATGAATCAGTCACAATAAGAGCAGGAACACTGATCAACAAACTCAGTTAACAGCTTTTACTGAAGTGAAAATATGATTTAATATTGCTGAATCAATATTAGTAACAGTGGCCGGTTGTGTCGGTGTTACAGTGAGGAAGAGGCTGTGATTGACGTATCGTCTCCTGAAGAGGAAGAGGGCCGTTTTGGAGAAAGGCATTTAATCATTGATCGCCCTGATGAATTATTCAGGGTGTGTGTGCGGTTATGGTTACAGGACGGCCGTGTGATGATGAAACCCGAACTGCATGATGGGATAGAAAGTGAGAGCGGTGCTGTAGAGATGAGCTGATTAAACACAGGATCTCCTGAACGAACACACTCAAATCTGCTGAACACTCATGAACTATTGTGTGTGTGTGGGGGAGAGCAGGACAGGCTTTGTTAAATGCTAGAAGTGGGTTTGTGTGTGTGTGTGTGTGTGTGTGTGTGTGTGTGTGTGTGTGTGTGTGTGTGTGTGTGTGTAAGTGTGTGTGTGTGTGTCTGTGTGTGTGTGTGTGTGTGTGTGTGGTATTTGCCGTAAAGTGACACCAGGTCAGAGAAATGCTTCTGTCCCACAAACACACATTAGCATGTGCTTTATACACACAAACACACAAACAGTGACCTGTGTGTGTGAGGAACTTCAGACAACATCAAACCTGTGTGTATTTCACCCCAACATCGAGAGAAAGACATTTAGATATTTTCATTTTCATCACAATTAAAAGTATTTATACAGCTTGAGTTTTTTTAAAACCGTTTCACACTCCCCAAGACTGTATTAGAAATACAGTAAAACAGTGAAATATGATTCCAGTGTAAATCATGTGTTTTCTATGTGAATATACAGTAAAGTGTAGTTTATTCCTGTGATCAAAGCTGAATGTTCATCATCATTACTCCAGTCTTCAGTGTCACATGATCCTTCAGAAATCAGGATAATATGAGGATCTGATGATCCAGGAACATTTATGATTATGAGTGTTGAAAACAGTGTAGAAACTGTGATCCATTTTATTTTTCAGGATTTTTTGATGAATACAAAGTTCAGCATTTATTTGAAATAGAATATGTTATAACATTATAATACTGTCACAGTGAAAGAGCTGGATGTGATGATACACTGTTCCTGAGAGGACAGGCTGTGATTGATTATGGCTTGTTTGTGTTTGTTGACCTGTTTTTATCATTCAGATTATCTCTGAACAAACAAACAAACCGGCTAAGTGCTTGTCCACACCTGTGTGTTTACCTGCGCATTAACACACACACACACACACACACACACACACACACACACACACACACACACACACACACACACACACACACACACACACACACACACACACACACACACACACACACACAGAAGGATAAAGGAACCATCAGATAAAGAGCCTTTTGTTTCAGCAATGCACTTCAACAACACAGACATAATCCATCTCTCTCTCTCTCTCTCTCTCTCTCACACACACACACACACACACACACACACACACACACACACACACACACACACACACACCACACACACACACACACACACACACACACACACACACACACACACACACACACACATGGAATGGTTGTCTGAAAGCTACTTCCTGTTGCAGGACATTGCACTGTCCTGATCTGGAAAATATGAGAATATTCCTCCAGTACCAGTTTAAAATATATACATATAATTATTGAAAAGAAAATACACAGCTAACAAAAATATCTATTACAGTTTTTTTCAATCGCTAACAAGCGCTTGCCCTTACTTCAGATACTTTTTCTAAACTCTTAACACAGACTCACACCTATAAAACACAATTGGCCAAATGGATAATTTTCTTCTCAAAAACACATTTTGTTAAATGTATACTAACTCTTCATTTCAAAATAGAACACTGCACCTCTCACTGCATCTCTCACTGCACCTCTCACTGCATCTCTCACTGCACCTCTCACTGCTCCTCTCACTGCATCTCTCACTGCACCTCTCACTGCATCTCTCACTGCATCTCTCACTGCATCTCTCACTGCTCCTCTCACTGCTCCTCTCACTGCATCTCTCACTGCATCTCTCACTGCACCTCTCACTGCTCCTCTCACTGCACCTCTCACTGCATCTCTCACTGCATCTCTCACTGCACCTCTCACTGCATCTCTCACTGCTCCTCTCACTGCACCTCTCACGGCATCTCTCACTGCTCCTCTCACTGCATCTCTCACTGCACCTCTCACTGCTCCTCTCACTGCATCTCTCACTGCACCTCTCACGGCATCTCTCACTGCTCCTCTCACTGCATCTCTCACTGCACCTCTCACTGCTCCTCTCACTGCATCTCTCACTGCATCTCTCACTGCACCTCTCACTGCATCTCTCACTGCTCCTCTCACTGCATCTCTCACTGCATCTCTCACTGCTCCTCTCACTGCATCTCTCACTGCATCTCTCACTGCATCTCTCACTGCATCTCTCACTGCACCTCTCACTGCACCTCTCACTGCATCTCTCACTGCATCTCTCACTGCATCTCTCACTGCTCCTCTCACTGCATCTCTCACTGCATCTCTCACTGCATCTCTCACTGCATCTCTCACTGCTCCTCTCACTGCATCTCTCACTGCATCTCTCACTGCATCTCTCACTGCATCTCTCACTGCTCCTCTCACTGCATCTCTCACTGCATCTCTCACTGCTCCTCTCACTGCATCTCTCACTGCTCCTCTCACTGCACCTCTCACTGCATCTCTCACTGCATCTCTCACTGCTCCTCTCACTGCATCTCTCACTGCATCTCTCACTGCTCCTCTCACTGCTCCTCTCACTGCATCTCTCACTGCATCTCTCACTGCTCCTCTCACTGCATCTCTCACTGCATCTCTCACTGCACCTCTCACTGCACCTCTCACTGCATCTCTCACTACACCTCTCACTGCTCCTCTCACTGCATCTCTCACTGCTCCTCTCACTGCATCTCTCACTGCACCTCTCACTGCACCTCTCACTGCATCTCTCACTGCATCTCTCACTGCACCTCTCACTGCACCTCTCACTGCATCTCTCACTGCATCTCTCACTGCTCCTCTCACTGCACCTCTCACTGCATCTCTCACTGCATCTCTCACTGCATCTCTCACTGCTCCTCTCACTGCATCTCTCACTGCATCTCTCACTGCATCTCTCACTGCACCTCTCACTGCACCTCTCACTGCACCTCTCACTGCATCTCTCACTGCATCTCTCACTGCTCCTCTCACTGCTCCTCTCACTGCATCTCTCACTGCATCTCTCACTGCATCTCTCACTGCTCCTCTCACTGCATCTCTCACTGCATCTCTCACTGCACCTCTCACTGGACCTCTCACTGCATCTCTCACTGCATCTCTCACTGCACCTCTCACTGCACCTCTCACTGCATCTCTCACTGCATCTCTCACTGCATCTCTCACTGCTCCTCTCACTGCATCTCTCACTGCTCCTCTCACTGCTCCTCTCACTGCATCTCTCACTGCATCTCTCACTGCATCTCTCACTGCTCCTCTCACTGCATCTCTCACTGCATCTCTCACTGCATCTCTCACTGCATCTCTCACTGCATCTCTCACTGCATCTCTCACTGCATCTCTCACTGCATCTCTCACTGCTCCTCTCACTGCATCTCTCACTGCTCCTCTCACTGCATCTCTCACTGCATCTCTCACTGCATCTCTCACTGCTCCTCTCACTGCACCTCTCACTGCATCTCTCACTGCATCTCTCACTGCTCCTCTCACTGCATCTCTCACTGCTCCTCTCACTGCATCTCTCACTGCATCTCTCACTGCACCTCTCACTGCTCCTCTCACTGCATCTCTCCCTGGGCCCCTTGCTCGTCCATACATTACAGTGTTTGTCTTTTTCTGTTTACAAAAACATCACTCCTCAAAGTCCTCCTTTTACTGTATAAAACTGTGTCAATGTAATAGAAAAAATAACCCCTGCCAGACTGATTCCAGTCTAAGCCAGACTGGAATCAGCAGTGGTTGGCCCAGTTTACACAACATAAATCAGCTGTGTGTCAATTATTCAATTGTTAAATACTACAAAAACAATCCATTATTTTGTTGGGAGGTATAGCTTGTTTGTTAAGAAAATGTAAGCATTGTGGAAATGTGTTCACTGCCTGCATATTGTGTGAAAACGACATGAAATGTGTGAATGGTATGGCCACAAAAGACTGATGCTGTGCTAATTGTGTTTAGAGTGTTGAAAATGTGACAACTGATTGGACAAATGCTTGTTAGCGACTGAAAAAAACTGTAATGTTAGAGGTAACACTTTACAAGGTTTATTAGTTAACATTAGTTCATGTTAGTTAATACATTAATAATGTTAACTAATGAACCTTATTGTAAGTGTTACCGAATGAAAGCTTGTTCGTTTCCTGCATGCCATTTAATGCAAATTAAACTGTAAATGTAAATTAAATGCAAACCTTTTTCTTGCCTATTTATTGGGATAATCTTATAAAAGCTGAAATTATATTTATCGTCCCATTTGTTGCCAAGCATATAAACAAGGGTTTACAGGTTCATAAACATCATAAACATAAACATCATGAACAGACAGAGGAGAAAACACTGGAGGATCTCTGCTTCTCTGCTAAAGCACGTCTATTAAGGAGTTTTTAAAAGGTTTATGATTCGGATGTAAACTTAAAGGTACAATATGTAAGATTTTTAAAATAAAATATCCAAAAATCACTTGCACAGTGTGATTTATTTTCTGCAGTTGTGTACTTACAATATCCCAAAAGTCTTCAAAGATTTTTTATTTCAGAGAAATTCCAATTTTCAATAAGTGGCCGTCCCGGAAAAAAATGTCGCCTGTCAATGACGCAATATCCGCGCTATCCTCGGTTTCCGCTTGTACTGCCATAGCCATGACGTAACTATGCGACAGACGTAGACAACTGCGCAGTGCGTAACGTTTAGCGGCACGCTGTTCTTGTGCCGTTCAAACATTATAGACCATGGCAAGCAGACTTTGGGACAAAAAAGGAGAACTAGAATGAGGATCAATATCGGCGTGGCGTTTGAGATGCCGAGAGCTAGCGTCCGCGGCTAACTTGGACTCGACAGAGCTTCACGAGTCACGACTTGACAGCGATACCGCTCTTGCACATACTTTATTAGACAGGTGAGCAAATGTGCATAAAACAAATCAATGTTATATAGCTCAACATGATGAAATGTAAGAATATGATCAGTATGTTATTGTAATGTTGATCTATCTTACTGCTAGTTTCATATAGCCAAACTAACACATAGAATAACTAACATTATAACTTTCAACACACTCAAATGCTGTTTAGTGTGATAGTGTAACGTTAGACCCAGTGGAACAGCGCTGCGTTCCCTCACAAGTTTAATTCGTCTATTAAACTGACCTGTGAGTATTAATGTTAATTCAGCACTTGTGTGTAACGTTAGTTCGGTAGAATGACATGTCCTTATTCCTTTATATCCGCGGGATTTGCGTGTGATATCTGTCTCTTATTAGCAATAGCGACCAGCTTCACTATCACTGTGTTAAAATAAACATTATTAGATCCATCAGCTTGACAGCAAGTCCCATTATTCAGCTCGTCACTGCGTCATAAACACACGGCTGTGTTATTGTAGAGGTTAGCGACCCCTAGCGGTGAAAAAAGTTACGTATTGTACCTTTAATTATATTTTTGTTGTCCTGATGATTCCGATAGGACATGAGAAGCACAGGCTCATGAATGTGGCGATAGTCTTGAGTTAGCCGGGTCAGCTCTGTTGTTCTGCGGGAGGTTTTACATGACACTGATCTCAGATAAGCAAACACAACCAGCGAAGGGCAGTGGAGATCTTCTCTTGATTAATGGACAAAGAAGATTCACAGTCTGATCCAATCCTGCTGTCTATAAAACACCAGATCATCAAAATCTACAGCATCACGAGCATGTTTCGCTTTGTATCCCACATCCAGAGGCGGACAGAGTACACAGCTTCATTACTTGAGTAAAAGTACAGATACCCCTTGCTAAATTTGACTCAAGTACAAGTAAAAGTACAGTCAGATGTCTACTTAAGTAAAAGTACTGAAGTACTTGTTTTTAAAAGTACTTGAGTATCAAGAGTACAAGAGTACATTTTCTAAATATTGCATTACTACTGCCACAGTGCTTACATTTATGTACAGAAACGTCCTACATGGAGTTATGAAAAATTGTAATGTTAATACCTTGGAGAATGTAAAAGGAATTGAAAGTAAAATCAAGTCATTTTCATCTTTTTATCATGTTGCTTTATTTAACATTTCTCGTCCGTAAAAGCTGAAGGTGATTGCTGATGGGCTGTCTAAATCAGTGGCGCCTGCACAATCACGTTTGAGAGGGAAACAACTAATTGAGGGTGTCCGAGATTTTTTTTTTTCTTCTTTTTTTTTTTTTTTTTAGAAGTAACGGGTACTCACGTTTATGGATAGAAATGTAGCGGAGTAAAGAGTACAATATTTGCCTCTCAAATGTACTTGAGTAAAGTCATGAGTACTCCCCAAAAATGATACTCGAGTAAAGTACAGATCCCTCAAAATTTTATTTAAGTACTGTACTCAAGTAAATGTACTCCGCTACTGTCCGGCTCTGCCCTTATCACAACATTCTTACATTAAGAAACATTTAGTTGAGAAGTAAAATGAGAGAAAGAGAAAGAAAGAGAGATAAGATGCACTGAACATTTCTAAAACGTTTAGCCTTTTATGTTCAAACCGGAGTCAGACAAAGATGGAGAGACTCGAGAAGAAGTGACAACATGTAGAAGCAACAGGACATCTCTGAATGGTTAGTAGATGAATTTATGTAGATTATGTGTATTATGTGTAATTCGTGTTCCTGGGGGCGGGGTTATGTAAATTCTTGGGTTCATGATGTCACTAACCCGTGTTCCTACCAGCCGCTTAGTCCTTAAAAAGTGATTTCTGTAAAGGAAATATCTCCTTTTGCTCTGAACTTTGAGTGTCGTAACTTTGCAGATGTTGTTTATGCACAAACTGCAACATTACACACTACGACAGATGAAAACAGCAGAACAGCTGCTCTTTAAGTCAAACCAGTGCATGTTGGATGCAGATTACACTGATGAATTATTCTTAGGAAGAGAAGAAATGCTCGTCATTGTGAAATGAGATTTCAGAACCACTCATGATCATGTGTGCTGGACAAACACACAGTTAATCCACTGTAATTAACTTCACACACACACACACACACACACACACACACTTCACTTCCGGCCTGATTGTTCCTCGATTGGGTTTTAAAGCTGCACTGATATTGATATCCATTCAGAGGTTTTCATGTCTGAAATTAAACCTGCATATGAATCTTCAATGAAAGAGCTGCTTTATGCACATTACACAATACAATAGTGAATATAATGCCTAATATTATATTATGCACGTCACGAGGTGAAACAGAAGTGAATGTATTGTGAGAGAGAACTCAAAAGGTTTGCTTTTCAATAATAATATAACAATGCCTGAAAGACTGTTTACACAATGGTACTTTATTATATACCATAATATTCATTCATTAGCGTATTTACACGCTTCTCTAGAGAATACCACGGTATTACTTATTACACGGTATAGGCTGTTTGTCCATATTTTAAAATAAAGTTAATTAGCCTTACAGATTCTGCTTTGAGAATGAATAAAATTACTATTTATTTTTCTTTTAGCAAATAAAAATGATCAAATCTATTCAGAATTTCTCATGATTTTGGCTTGGAAATTAATAGATTTCTGATTATTAAAAACATTTAAATTTTCATTGGCTGATTCTCAGACCGCTGAAACAAACAGATGAATGTTGAAACAAACATTTATTATAAACGACTCACATAAACAACAAACGTTGATTACATTAGAAACGGATCGCTGTTATATTTGTGTAAGTAAAGATAAAAACAAAGATGTTTTATTCTGAAAGTTCACGAGGAAAACAAACACATCTTCAGCATTACACTGTTAAAGCGTCTCTGAACAGACTCTGTGTGTGTCTGTGCTGGCGCGCAGTTCCTTATGTAATATTTCACTATAATTAATGTGCGCTCATTATATTGTGAGCGACTGACAGCAATTATACAGCAGGACAAACGGCCTCTGTTCATCACTGAGAGAGAGGCTATTAATAATATTCATGGATCTACTTTAAAACATCAATATACTGTTTTAAACACACACAAATTTACTCACTCACACAAACACACACACACACACACGCACACGCACACGCACACGCACACGCACACGCACACGCACACGCACACACACACATACACACACACAGGAGTGGATACTACCTATCACACATACACACATACACTCACTCACTCTCACTCACTCTCACTCACACACGCACACACACACACACACACACACGTTCAACGGAATTTTTTCCCCATGAATGATGTTTCTGTGCTAACGTTTCGAAAACATTATTAAAGACCAGATAATTTTGAAGGAACATTCTAATAATGTAACTAGAAAAAGGTTACTATAACGTTTATAACGTTTGATCATAACTTTGAGAGAACCCTGTCAGAACGTTCAGGTACGACAGTAGAATTGTGTTCATGTCTATTATTAGGCAGAACTGCCACGTTAATCTAGAATTTATCTGATGTTTTAAACTTCAAATGCGTCTCATCCTCTCAGACTCTCCTTCTGGTGAAGCACATCACATTATGGCGTTAGTTATGAATATGTGTTATATCAATTCTGGGTTGAAATTCCAGAATAAATGTGTGTGTATGATAGGTTGTATCCACACCTGTGTGTGTGTGTCTGTGTGTGAGTGTGTGTGTGAGAGAGAAAGAGAGAGAGTGTTTGTGTGTGTGTGTGTGTGTGTGTGTGTGTGCGTGTGTGTGTCTCTATGTGAGTTTGTGTGAGAGAGAGAGAGAGAGAGAGAGAGTTTGTGTGTGTGTGTGTGTTTGTCTGTGTGTGTGTGTGGTCATGTTTATATTACATTGTGGGGCCCAGTCAGCGGTCCCCATGAGGAGAACAGCGTATAAATCACACTAAGTAATGTTTTTTGAAAATGTAAAAATGCAGAATGTCTCCTGTGATGGGTAGGTTTAGGGACAGGGGCAGTGTGTGTGTGTGTGTGTGTGTGTGTGTGTGTGTGTGTGTGTGTGTGTGTGTGTAAGGGGACAGAATATGTAGTTTGTACAGTATAAAAACCATTACGCCTATGGAGAGTCCCCACAAAGATGTGTGCGCCTGTTTGTGTGTGTGTGTGTGTGTGTGTGTGTGTGTGTGGCCGTACAGGATGTTTTTTCTGCTCTGTCCTGATTGTCTGGTGAGAACATTGTACTCACTCCCTCATCTGTGATGGTGATTATGTGTGTGTGTGTGTGTGTGTGTGTGTGTGTGAGTGTGTGTGTGTGTGTGTGTGTGTGTGTGTTGGCCTCAGGTGTCCCTGAAACACAAGAGATTCTGCTGAATGTTAAGGGTTTTCAGGAGAATCAGAAGGCAGTGTGTCAGTGTTAAACGGGTGGAGATGAAGATGAAGATGATGAAGATGAAGATGGAGATGAAGATGGAGATGGAGATGGAGATGGAGATGGAGATGGAGATGGAGATGGAGATGAAGATGGAGATGGAGATGGAGATGGAGATGAAGATGAAGATGGAGATGGAGATGGAGATGAAGATGAAGATGATGGAGATGAAGATGAAGATGATGGAGATGAAGATGATGGAGATGAAGATGATGGAGATGAAGATGAAGATGAAGATGAAGATGGAGATGAAGAT
>JAULUF010000009.1:57182500-57187500 GCA_031834385.1 Semotilus atromaculatus
AACACACGTATACAGCTTAAAAAGAAGCAAACGTCCATAAGGTACAAAGTCAAACTGAAACATTATTAATGTTCAAGTATGTGCTTTAGTAAAGGCAGCTTGGACGTGTCTCAACGACAGTTTATAAAAAATAATACGATGTCCAGTAGAATATGATCATATTCCATTCGTTGATGAATGAGATTTCCATAGCTCGCGGTCCCTGTGGTGCAGCTGCCTCACAGGACACTGGGCCCCCTGGCGCAGCTCTGCCACAGAGCAGTAGGTCCCCTGATGGAGCTGCGTGGAAGGGACTCTCAGAGGATCTCCAGGGACCATCTCTGATTCTTTTTGTTTGGGTTGAATTCATTGAGAATAATCTGGGTCTTGTCAAACTGTTGACCTCCTGTAGAGAGAGAGAGACAGTGTTTTTACATGTGCATTGCATTTTGGCTAATTTTATTAATACTTGAGTGAATCTTCTATCAAGAAAGTCATATTTCACACCGACATCAAAATCAGCGTTTTACAGCGAGATTTTTATTTATTTTGTTGCACATTTTGAAACAGCTAATGATGTATTATTTAAATGACAAAGTACATCACAGGAGTGTTTCTTAACTTAATTGGAGGGGATTTTAATTATTAGTATTATTATTTATTTAACATATTAACTCAGTGTTTCTGTCCTGTTTTCCAGCACAAATATCTAAACATTCTTAAATCAAGATACATTTACTGGAGGAGCTAAATGACTTTTATTAAGATGAAAAAATGCATCAAAATGAAGTGAGTTTGTGTTTAAAACAAGAGCAAATATCAGACAATGGAGTCTTTAAATTAAGATTATATTTCTGACTCCATTGTCTGATATTTGTTCTCGTTTTAAACACAAACTCACTTCATTTTTATGCATCTTAATATCTTCAGTCATTTTGCTTCCTCAGTAAAAGTTATCTTGATTTAAAAATGTCTAGATATTGAGAAAAACACATAAGAAAATGCAGTGTATTATTATTGTTATTTAAATATGACTTTCTTTGCATTGAGTGCTTAAATGACAAATGTCAATCATAATGGCACTAAAAAATAATTTCCTTTATGCAAAAAAGGATATTTTATTTCAGGTATTTCTTCATGACACTCAGCCTGTTAAATCTTTCATGATTTGTATAAGTTTTTGTCAGTGTCTTGAATATTAAAGCCTCAGTGTTGTGTGTGATCCAGCAGGTGGCGCTACACACTCATATATTTATTCAGCTATTGATGCAAACAGCCACATTTCTGAGGTTAGCATAACTCATGTGGATTTATGAGACTACTATATTAGGAGTAATCACTTCCAGCAGAGTAAACTCACACGTTTCATATTTCCAGAGTCATTTCAGGAGGCTACACAGAACATTAATGAGTTAATGCCATAAATCACACGCTGTCTAAGGAAGGTAAACCTGATTACCACAGAAAAATACTTTCACACTCATTTCTCGGTTTGTAAAAAAGAATGTGTTTACAGTGAAGCTCTTTCAATGGAAGTCCGTGTGGAACAGGTTCAGCGGAAATACAATCAAACACAAATACAGAAGAATTTCAATTAAACGAAAATGTAGGTTTAAGACGAGTTTAAGTAAACGAGTTTAAGTTGAAGCACTTACATTATTAACTGGAAACTAAAACGGACAAAAACTGAAAAATAAATAAATAATCTAATAAAATGACAAAATCATATAATGATATGATTAAATGAACATGCTACTAAAAATTAAAGCTAATTCAGATATCATAAAAATGGAATACAACTAAAATAACACTGAATTCAGGATATTTGTCTTGTTTTCCAGCACAAATATCTAAAATATTCTTAAATCAAGATGCTTTTACTGGAGAAGAACAATGACTGAAGATATTAAGATATGAAAATCATCACAATAAAGTGAGTTTGTGTTTAAAACAAGAACAAATATCTGACAATGGAGTCAGAAAAATCAACTTAATTCAATCGATTATTTTTCTGACTCTATTGGAAGATATTTGTTGTTTAATCACAAACTCACTTTATTGTGATGCGTTTGTCAGTAAACAAGAATTAATATCGTCAGTCATTTTGCTTCTCGAGTTACTCTGGAAAACAAGACAAACACTGAGATAAAACGTCATTTTTTACAAAGTGAATGTTGAAATCAGTCGTGATCGATCACGTTTGTGGAAGTGTTCTCTGCACTAGTGTGTGATAGTTGCGAGCGCTCTCTGACCTTTGACCTCCAGCACGAGGTGTGGCGCGCTGTCACTGCGAATGACCCCGTCGCTCGTGATGTTCCAGATCTGATGAGGGTTCCCGAACTCTGACGACAGAACCGCTCGAGTGCCGGGCATCAGAACACCAGAACCCACATCCACACAGCAGTCCAGCAGCCACTGACACACACACACACACACACACACACACACACACACACACATGCGCACGCACGCACGCACGCACACACACACACACACACACGCACACGCGCACACACACACACACACACACACACACACTTTATTATCAGCTCTAACAAAATAACTAATAACTATGATGTTATCAGATGGTTATACCATGGTACCTACAAGTACAAATGGTGCTCTATATATACACAGTCAAACCAACATGTATTCAGATCCTTCAACATTTCTCACTTTATCAGTTTATTTGCTATAGTTCAGAAAATGGTAATAAAATATGATGAACTCAGTGTATATTTCAGTGGTTTTGTCCGTCCTTCTGTTAGACTCTCACACATGAATTATGTTGAATATCTGTCAGCTGTTAAATTTAACTACACAATTAGATAATACCAGTTTAGCTCCACCAGTGACCGAGCAATGCTTCATGTTGTTCAGTCTGTGTGTAAAAAGAGCATTAGCAATTACAGAAAAAACACTGAAGAAAACATGATCAGCTCAAAGTGTCTGAAGAATTTTAGGTCCCAAATGTGTATAAATGTCACTGGTAGTCCCTGGATGAAGAATATGTGGGTATAATATGTCAGTTTACCTTATTTTACTCTCCTCACTTACATA
The DNA here is from genome assembly GCA_031834385.1 of Semotilus atromaculatus. Taxonomy (NCBI): domain Eukaryota; kingdom Metazoa; phylum Chordata; class Actinopteri; order Cypriniformes; family Leuciscidae; genus Semotilus; species Semotilus atromaculatus. The sequence goes on from JAULUF010000009.1 coordinate 57,185,540, forward strand.
AATTAATAATAGTGTCCTGCACACACTAGTAAAAAAATAGAAAATGTTATATCTGGTGTCTGAATAATTTTTGGTTTGACTGTACACTGTATATATATATATATATATATATCTACCTTGCACTGCAAGCGGCCGTCCTGATAGGCCCAGATCTGATCGGCTCCGCCCCTTTCCTCGCTCCCCTGGATACGCATCAGTTTGATGTCATCGAGTGACCCGGTGACTGACATCATAAGCCCCGCCTCTTCGTTACGCAGCCGGAACAGCGGACGCTTCTGAAAGGGAGAGACTCTGTGAGAGTGTGTTTACATCAAACATATTATACACACACCAGATCTCATCATGTTTTACTAGTGTGTGCAGGACACTATAGTTCATTATGTAAGTGAGGAGAGCAAAAATAAAGTAAACTGGGACATATTATACCCAAATATTCTTCATCCAGGGACTACCAGTGACATTTATACACATTTGGGACCTAAAATGATTCGGACACTTTGAGCTGATCATGTTTTCTTCAGTGTTTTTTCTGTAATTGCTAATGCTCTTTTTACACACAGACTGAACAACATGAAGCATTGCTTGGTCACTGGTGGAGCTAAACTGGTATTATCTAATTGTGTAGTTTAATTTACCAGCTGACAGATATTCAACATAATTCATGTGTGAGAGTCTAACAGAAGGACGGACAAAACCTTGTCATAGTTCTTGTCATATTTTATGAATATTTTCTGAACTATAGCGAATAAACTGATAAAGTGAGAAATGTTGAAGGATCTGAATACGTTGGTTTCACTGTACATCACAATGATATGCAGACACTTCTCTAGTCCCGCCCCCTAATGCATCATCACTGCGGTGGGCGGAGCCTATCACCTGCATGAGTGGGCGGAGCGATCCGATTCGACGCCAGGAGGAGAGTTTGGGCCAATCAGGAACAGCGCCAGGCTTCAGCAGGAACTGAGAACCTCTGAAGTTACAGGCCTCGTAAAGAACCCACCTGTCAATCAACACACACACACACAGGCTCAAACACACATGTTTGCTAACGACACAGAGTGTGAGCCTAGAGACGGACATACAGTGTGTTTATTTAGAGTTTGTGGTCAGTTCAGGCTAAATATACTGTACGTCCTCAGATGCTCTTTCTTTTATGGAAAGAATGTGGCAATTGTGGAAAAAGTTTGTAGTCGAGTCTGACGTCTGAACTGCTAAAGTGAATATTAGAGCTTGACATTAACATGTTGGGAACCTAAATGCACAATACACACTACTAAAAAACATTATAATGCACAAATATCTAGTAAAATAGTTCTGGTTATTATGTACACTGTAAACACAGTTTATTGTAATATTGTAGTTCTAGTTGTTGAGGTAGTAGTTTGCGAGCGAGGACGGCTCTGTGATGCCGGACAGAAAGTGTGCACATTCTCAGGGTTGTGTTAGATGTCACACACACACACGGCTGAAGTCTTTCCACTCGCTGAGTGTGTTTCGAGACTCGATGACTGACAGGTTTCCTGCTCACCCGCAGACCGTATATAAACACTGAACCACTGTGTTCATGGAAACCAGTAAACATGCCAATATGAGTGGAGAACACACACACACACACACACACACACACACACACACACACACACACACACACACACACACACACGTTCAGAAACCGCTGGACACAGCAAGACAGAGTGGAACCGAAGGCAGGAGTTTAAAGTGAAGCAAAAAACTAAAGCTAGTGCTTGTGTGTGAGAGAGAGTGTGTGCGCGTGTGTGTGTGCATGTGTACGTGTGTCTGTGCGAGTGTCTGTATCTGTGTGTGTGTGTGTGCATGTGTACGTGTGTCTGTGCGAGTGTCTGTATCTGTGTGTGTGTGTGTGCATGTGTACGTGTGTCTGTGCATTTATCTGTGTGTGTGTGTGTGTGTGTGTGTGTGTTTGTGTGCGTGTGTGTGCGTGC
>JAULUF010000009.1:57192500-57240000 GCA_031834385.1 Semotilus atromaculatus
GAGTTTTGCTTTAAATTGTTTATTTTTCTGACCCCATTGGAAGATATTTGTTCTTGTTTTAAGCATAAAATTGCTTAAATAATTTTTTCAGTAAACAAGACTTAATATCTGAAGTCATTTTGCTTCTCCAGTGTATCTTGATTTAAGAATGTTTCCAGGGTCAAAAAACACTTTAATTTCCTCATAATATCTGTTTCAGCATCCGCTCTTTCCTCTCAGTGTCTGAAACGCTTCATTCGGAGATTCAGTCTCTCTAAGCCCCGCCTCTCTGAGAGCTGCTCTGCTGTGATTGGTCAGAAAGCAAATGCTCATTATCATATCCGAGTCTCAGCTCTTGATCACAGTGATACGAACAGTAACGATGGCGTGGGTTTACCGTATCAATCTCAGAAAACAGCGTCTTCTCCACACGAACAACACAAACCAAACTCTCCAGTCTCAGATACACTACAGTGTTTGGGGGCGGGGCTAAGAGACGCTGCTCAGCCAATCAAGACCAGAGGCGGGGATTATGCAAATGATCTACATAGAAGTGAATTAGCTTTTATTAGTTACATTGTGACAGGAGGTGAGACTGGAAGTGCTGACCAGGAAGTTGAGTTATTTTAGGAGACAATAACTTTATTTGATCTTTTGAACCGTTTTCAGTCGTTTCAGACAATACATTTATTTGTCATGCACTTTCACACACTTACACACTGCATGAAAGGAAATATTTATCAAGTTTTAGTGTTAACACTTTACAATAAGTTTCATTAGTTCATTAACTACCTTAGTTAACATGAACTAAGATTGTACAATACTTTTACAGCATTTATTAATCTTAGTTCATATTAATTTCATAATTTACTAATACATTATTAAAATCAAAGGTTGTATTTTTTAACGTTAGTTAATGTACTGTGAACTAACATGAACAAACAATGAACAGCTGTATTTATTATTAACTAACATTAACAAAGATTAAAGCAACACTATGTAACTTTTCCTCTGCGGTCCCCCTACTGGTTGGAAACGAAATTGTCCATCAGCGCTGTTGTAAGTAATGTAACCTAGCCCCGCACGCTCGCTGTTTATCAGCACCGGCTTTAGAGTGAACGATGTCCACAGACAAGGTTGAGTATGTTACATGATTTCATGAAAGTATGATGTATTGCAACATCAGAAACGAATAAAAGCTAAATAATGACTATTGTAACGCTTGACGTAAAGCAAGTCAAATTTGTAGTTTTCTTATGTCTCATTCAGACTACAGAAATAGTGTGTTTATAGCAGATAAAGGACCGCAAAGCCAATCCAGAAGTGCCTTTCACCCTGTTATGACCGATAAGATTTTGGAAACATTATTTTAAGGTAAAAAATGTTCCATAGTGTTGCTTTAATAAATACTGTAACAAATGTAGTGCTAATTGTTATGCTTTATTCATGTTAGTCAACACATTAACTAAAGAACCATTTTGTAAAGTGGGTTTCACTTTATTTTGATGGTCCCTTTAACACATTCTGTTGTCTATAAGTAACGTTGCTCCTACATATCTAACTCTCATTAGAGTGTTAGTTGAGTATTAATAGACTGGTAGGGTTAGGGTTAGAGGTAGTTGACATGTAGTTGCAAAATTACTTATAGTCAGTTGGAGGACCATCACAATAAAGTATTTGCAGATATTAAGCAGAAAGTCTACTAAAACTCCAATGAGAGTATATAGTTGCAAAGTTACTTATAGTCAATAGCAGTTTCAAAAGGGACCATCAAAATAAAGTGTTACCGTAAAGTGTTACAGTAAAATATTACCGTAAAGATGTAAAGATGTCAAGTGTTACAGTAAAGTGTTACCGTAAAGTGTCACCGTAAAGTGTTACCGTAAAGTGTTACCCTAAAGTGTTACCGTAAAATGTTACCCTAAAGTGTTACCATAAAGTGTTACCGTAAAATGTTACCCTAAAGTGTTACCGTAAAGTGTTACCCTAAAGTGTTACCCTAAAGTGTTACCCTAAAGTGTTACCATAAAGTGTTACCGTAAAATGTTACAGTAAAGTGTTACCATAAAGTGTTACCCTAAAGTGTTACCCTAAAGTGTTACCATAAAGTGTTACCGTAAAGTGTTACCCTAAAGTGTTACCGTAAAATGTTACCCTAAAGTGTTACTGTAAAGTGTTACCCTAAAGTGTTACCCTAAAGTGTTAGCGTAAAGTGTCACCGTAAAGTGTTACCCTAAAGTGTTACCGTAAAGTGTTACCCTAAAGTGTCACCGTAAAGTGTTACCCTAAAGTGTCACCGTAAAGTGTTACCCTAAAGTGTCACCGTAAAGTGTTACCCTAAAGTGTCACCGTAAAGTGTTACCCTAAAGTGTCACCGTAAAGTGTTACCCTAAAGTGTCACCGTAAAGTGTTACCCTAAAGTGTTACCCTAAAGTGTTAGCGTAAAGTGTCACCGTAAAGTGTTACCCTAAAGTGTTACCGTAAAGTGTTACCCTAAAGTGTCACCGTAAAGTGTTACCCTAAAGTGTCACCGTAAAGTGTTACCCTAAAGTGTCACCGTAAAGTGTTACCCTAAAGTGTCACCGTAAAGTGTTACCCTAAAGTGTTACCGTAAAGTGTCACCCTAAAGTGTTACCCTAAAGTGTTAGCGTAAAGTGTCACCGTAAAGTGTCACCGTAAAGTGTTACCCTAAAGTGTTACCCTAAAGTGTTACTGATTTATTAAAGTAAAGACTCACCATGAAGACGGGCCTCAGAGAGAGCAGCTTCTGCCCCGTCCCGCCCCAGTCCCTCCAGTCTAAATACTCCCCTTCCTCCAGGAGGAACTGGTGCCCGTCGAAGCCCTCGTGCTCGTATCCAACCCACCTGAGACGGGCAGGAGTAAAGCATTCAGCACATGGTTAACCCTCTGGTGCACTTACGTCATTTTTGTAAAAAAAATTTTTGGGAACATTCTCTTTATTCAATTTTCTACATTGGCACAACTCCAACAAAATGACCTTTGCAGATACAGTGTGCAGTAATATTCTTACAAATGTAAACAGTTTATATTTTAACACAGGTAATGATATAGGGATGAGAAAACTTTTTTTTTTTAAACTAAGATGAGTACATCATCATGAATTATGATTTATTACGCATGATCATTAGACAGACCCCAAAATAGACCAATCACAGCTCATAGCACACAAATTCTGTTGACATTCCAATACAGTAGTCATCATTAACTATTGACTATAATACATCATTAACATTAACTATAAGCATTATCTATCAATGACTTCATCATGTGTGTGGCCCCTCGACTAAAGTGGTGACTAGGTCCTTTGAAACACTGATGAACAATGTGCTATTAATGGTGGCATAACTGTGAACAAAGAAAACATCATGATCATGCGTAATAAATCATAATTCATGATGATGTACTCATCTTAGATAATGTTTTAATTAAGGTGTTGTTCCTCCATGAAGTCATGAATGAAAAACGTTGAACTCGTGTTAGTTCCTGATGATTCACGAGATATTAATGCATAATTCATGATAATTAATGTACCATTACTGTAAAGTGTTACCCATATATATATATATATATAGTATTTTTGTGCATTTTTCACAACAAAACAAGTTCTTTAAGTTCTTCAACTTTTTTAAACTTTTTTTTTCTGCCAAGTTTCGTCTTTAAAAAGAGATCGAACTTCAGTCTGTGCTTTAAAGCATTCAAGATTTACCACAGTTTAAGTTGGAAATTTTAGTTTCAGGTCTATGCTCAAAAAGTGAATAAATGGATTATAAATACAGTGGAAATTTAATTTAGTATAAAAATATCCCCTAAAAATACACATTATTAAATTAAAAACATTATCAAACTAAAATATAGTACATTAATTTCATTAATTTCACGCGAAGAGCACCATATTTGTACTGGAGAGTGTATGAACAGTGTATGAGAGTTTCAGGACTCACAGGCCTCCGAGGATCTTCATTGACTCCACACAGTTCAATCCGTGATCGTCCAGGTCGGAGAACGAAAACACGTCTCCCTGAACCTCAACACAACGGCCCTCCAGACCGGCTTTCTCAAACAACACCGCCTGGAGGAGAGCGAGAGATCAAGAGCCTCGACGTTTACATGCAACCCGATCACATGTTTAGCGTTCATGTAAACACTGCATTCAGATTCACCAATCAGAAGGAATTCTGTAAACATAGCCAATGTAATGCTTGAGAAGATACTGAAACACACCTTCACTGCAGTCGGGTTCTCTACTTTTGGAAGGCCCTGTGAAAAAAGCACATGTGAGCGGAGAAACAGCATGAAGACGTGTGTGTAGCGCGAGTGTGTGTAGGCGTACCATACGCAAGGGCCTCAACGAGCCCACAATCGGCGACGGGAAACCCCAGTCCTCGGGAAACGGGTATTCTCCGGTCTCCATCACTGCCAGCATTCCCTGGAAACCTGGATCACTGTAAACCAACCACCTGTGGACGAGAAACCACACCTGTCAATCATCAACCGGCCAATCGCAGAGCACCGCTGGCTATGGTGGCTTATCTGGACAATTGCAGCTGCTGAAAATAATTGAAGTGCTGGTTGGAAACATGCACCTCCTCCACCTTCACAGACAAGCTTTTATTTTCTCTTTCTATTCCTGCTCAAATTCCACCCATATAACTTCAATCTGTCATTCTGCTCTTTTCCTGCTAGTCCCATTTTCTATTGTTTCTTTGTTAATTCTCACCGTCCTCAGCGAGTTCTGATTAATCAATATATACACTATCTCTGACTTTAATCTTTGTTGTGTTGGCTTGACCAAGTAGTTTTCAAGCTACAACCACCAAACTTGGGTCAGACCTTCAGACTTAAACAATCAAAACTAGGAAAAGTCCCATAGACTTTCATGGGGGGGGGTCAAGACTTTTGCACAATAATACTTTTGAGTATTTAAGCTATCTATCACTAGCAAAGCATAACCCTATCCTAGCACAACATGTACAACTTGTTAAATCATGCTAGCAACATGCTAAAACATGTCAGCAACATGCTAAATAATGTTAAACTCATGCTATCAACATGTTAAATAAAGCTAACAAAATGCTAATTATTGCTGACAATGTGTTTTTAAGTTATTTTAAGGCTTTGTCAAGCCAGCATCCACAGTTTTTCACAAACTTTACTCTAGTTATTATTCCCCTTTTCTTACTGAAACCAACAGAATAAACGTTTTGCCCTACAGTCTGAGTGGGGGATTAGTGGCTCCTGATATTGTTTATATGGCTCTGTGTGACTAATGCCTCTGACTCAAACACCCTCATAAAGCATAACACACTTATGAATCATCAGGAATATCATGATTATGTTTTCAAAGCGACCTTCTACAACACTGCCACTCTTTCAACACACACATACTTACACTTTCTAAAGAAAATCAGAGTGGTGTCAGCCAAATCATGGGAAGGTATTCTGGGTTGTTTTAAGCATGCTGCTATTAGGTTGATTTCAGAGTTATTCTTTTTGGTTTACAAAGCATCACTAACAAGCTGTTGCCCAGTTATTCAAAACAGAAAGTGAATCATAACACACATTCCATCATACATAGTAAAGATGTGCATGTCAAGAGCTTGACCACACACACCCAACAACAGTGTCCAAACACACATCCCAGTAAACGTTCAAGGTCCGAGCAGGGCGTGTTTGTGAACTTACAGACCACTGTGGACTTTGATAGAGGCGGTGTTCAGAGGAAGACTGAAACTGCCCACTTCCTCAGTGACATCCACATACTCAGAGCTTCTGCCTCTCCCAGAGGGCTCGGTGAACAGCTCGATCCGGGGAGGAGTGTAGTCCTACATGCACACGGCAAACACAACACTAACTTTAGTTACTTTTGGCACTTCAAAATGTTTTTAAAGAAGATTCTCTTGAGGTCACTTACTCTGATAGCCAAACGAATTGAGCCAATGACCATAGGGGCAGATTCCTCTTCCGCCCATTGATTGGGCAGTTCGTTAACGTTTTCCTCTTCCAGAGCGATGCATCGGCCCTCAAACCCTGGTTTCTCATACAGTATCCAACTGCAATAGGCCAAAGTGTACAATTAAATATAAACAACATATCATCATCATCATCATGCACTGAGAACTTGATCTCCATCCGTATTTGCTGCTTACCATCCTCTGACCACTTTCACAGATATGACACCGGACAGTTGCAATTGTGTAGAGTCAGGTTGATCCCTGAAAACCTCAAAGGACTGACCGTTGAACTGATGGTTCTCAAATATCACAATCTGACGGAAACAAGATACATTTAATCATCCCAGCACTTTATGGATCTAACTCTCTGTATGGGGGCGTTTGGAATTATTGCCCGACTGGTACAACAAGTTACAGTTGATGTACATATTTATAGCATTAATGAAATTCCAAAAAACTTGGCTCTTGTTATGCAAACATAACAAGGCAAGCAGCTTCTAATATTTGAAAATCTCTGTTAGGTCATGACTTTGAAATGTTGGCAAACCTTTGCAGGACGCCGATGGATTCCACGAGCAGTTGGAATCTGAAAAATATAACATCATGGCTGTGGTTAGGAGATTAATGCAGGTAATTGTTTTGAAAGACATATGATGCAATGATGTCCCAAAGATTTTACCCCTTTGAACATGTTAAAACTTAAAATCTGTTGTCATGTACAAATACGGACATGCATGAATAACACGCTGGAGCTCTGCAGCTATGAGCAAATACATTTCTGGGATTTACAAAGAAAATAGACATTGGTGATGGACACATACATTTGGGAGTTCTCTCTGAGGTTTAGCTTGAGGGATTTGGGCTTCTGGAACGTGAGGTGCAGGTGGAATCGTGACATCTTGGGTTTTCCCGTCAGCTACGTCAACAGCCGTATTCAGATCAACTAGACCAGGTGTGGAAGCCCTTTCTCTAGCCGCCTAACCGATCAAATAAACACAAACACTGAAATATGTGACATGTTTTACTCTATGAGAAACACTAGCTGGGCATATGAACATATAGATGTGTGTTGTGATGAATAAATAAATGAGGGATGGCTGACCAGTGGGTTGATCGTATTTGATGATCGGGTGGTTTCAGGCTCCTTTGGAAGAAATTTCTCCAGGAAACTAGGCAACTTGATGTCTTCAAAGGAAGGAATAGGTGGAGGAGCACTAGCATCTGTTTTCATAGTGAGAATAGGGTCTACTGTGGTTGTTTTCAGGTCAGGCATCAAGGTTGGTCCATCTGGTTGCAGAACAACATCAGAACCAATCTGTGGTGGTGTTTTAGTGTCTGTTAACATGTTGACTTGGTCAGGTGTCAGGGTAGGTCCATCATCCTTAGTAGGTTTTAGAACAACCTGGGAAGTGGTCTGGGTACCACTGGGATGTAAAAGTGCATTAGTGTCTGTTAACATAGTAACTGTGGGATCTCTTAAAGTTGTTTTGAGGTCAGGTGTCATAGTAGGTCCATCAGACTGGGTACAACTAGGTTTAGGAGTGTCTGTTAACTTTGTGACCTGGGGGTCTAATGTAGTTGTTTTCAAGTCAGGTGTTTGCATAGGTCCATCTTCCTTAGTAGGTTTCAGAACAACCCAGGGGGAAGCAGTCTGGGTATCACTGGGGGGTGCATTACTGTCTATTACCACAGTGACTGTTTGGTCTCTTGAAGTTGTTTTGAGGTCAGGAATCATGGCAGGCATAACATCTTTGCTGGGTTTTAAAATAACCTGAGAACCAGATGGTGTAGAGCGGCCATCATTCTTTGCAAGGACTTTCTCTATCATGACCTGTTCGGGTGATTCTGCAGTTTGTGCCAGCTGTGATTGTGGAGTTGACGTAGACCAAGGAGCATCGCTGGGTGATAACAGCCCATCTGAAGGACACTCAGTGGGGCTTAAAAACTCCATGCGTCTCCCTTTGCTAGGGCTGCGGAGAAGGCTAACAATGGAGCACCTCTCCAAACGAGACTTTGTTTTCAGTGGTTCTGTTTTACTTTCATCTGTCCCCTCCTCTTTTACTCCCTCTCCCTTTTCAGACTCCTTTCGTTTTCTCTGGAAGATCAGGGACCTAGTGAGGATGCTCTCACGCTCAGGTTTTGTCCACTTAGGTTTGGAGTCCTCCTTTTTGGCCTCTGTGTCTTGGCTCTTTGAAACTGAACTGGGAGCTATATCCAAAATGAATTCCCTCCTTTTCCTCAAACCACACTGGAACTCCTCCGGATCAAAGGGCTTCTCTAAACGGTCTTCTCTGATGGCTGGAAGGGCAAACGGAGGGGCTTGAGGGCGATGATGGTTGTGTTTGCGTTGGGGAAGATTGAACGGCTTTGCTAGCCTTTTCACATTTGCAATGAAGTCATCTGGGTCAATTTCTCTCGATGTATCCAGGTTGGTCTTCCTCACAGATGTGCCGAGCTTAGGTTTAGTTTCTGAAATCAACTGCTTCTTCTTTATAGGACATTGCAGATCCACATCAAGCCAGCTAGATGGGGAGTCCCTGTTCAGGGAGGAGCTTCCAGGTGCAGAAGGGATTTTTGGAAGGAAGAAGGGTTTGGGGATAAATTCCTTTTTTCTTGTGGCAGGATCTGTAGATTTGCTGGAGGGAGATGGGGATTTCTCACTGGCTGATGGCAATGTGTGGGAGATCTTCTCTTTGGTTGAGGCATCAGGAGGCAAGGCCTTTTCCTTGACTGATAATGGTGAAGCCGTATTCTTTTCATTAGCTGAGGCAGGCAAAGTGGACGTTGTCTTATTGGTTGAGGCTTGTGGTGATGTGGTATTTTCAGTAGCTGAGTCTGATAGAGTTTTATTTTCTTTGAATGAAGGAAGTGGAGTTATATTCCCTCCAGTGGTAGAGGGTAAAGGGAACGAGGGTGGTGGTGGAGGAAGCGTTGTCCTCTCGTGTTTAGTAGTCTTATCATTGGAGACTGGTGAATCAGTTGTGGCTGGAGGTGGAGTGTTTTCTTTAGATGAAGACTTTTTATTGGTTGAGGCTGGCAAAGTGGAGGCTGTCTCATTGGTTGAGGCTAGCAGAGGTGTAGTCTCTTTATTAGCTGAATCTGGGGGAGTTTTAGGTGCTTCATTAGTTAAGACTAATGGAGGTGTGGTCTTGTAATCACCTGAGCCTAATAAAGTGGAGGTTGATTTAACGGTTGAAGATGGAGAAGGTGTGGTCTTTTCATTTGTTGAGCCTAAAAATGTGGAGGTTATCTCGATGGTTGATTCTGGTAGAGGTGTGGTCTTTTCTTTAGCTGATGCTGTTGAAGGCGTGGTGTCTTCAATAGTTTTGGCAAGCAATGTAGAGACTTTCTCCTTAGATGGGGCTGGTGGAGGCTTTGCCTTTTCATTAGTTGATGCTAGTGGATGCATGGTCTTTTCATCATCTGTCTTTCTTTTAGCTGAGTCTGATGGAGGTGTTATCTTTATATTAGATGAGGCTGGTAAACTGGATATTATCTCATTAGTTGAGTCTGGTAAACTGGATTTTATCTCATTAGTTGAGTCTGGTGGAAGTGTGGCTTTTGGAGGTGTGGTTATCTCATTGATTGAGTCTGATGGAGTTTTGTTCTTTTCATTAGTTGAGGCTGGTGGAGGTTTGTTCATGTCATCACTGGAGCCTAATGAAGCAGAGATTGTCTCAAGGGTTGATGCTAGTGGAGCCATAGTCTTTTTATTAGTTGAGGCAGGTAAAGTGGAGGTTGTCTTGGTGGAGGATTGTGAAGATGTGGTATTTATATTAGTTGTGCTTTTATTAGCTGAGTCTGATGGAGGTGTTGTCTTTACATCAGTTGAGGCTGGTAAAGTGGATATTATCTCATTAGTTGAGTCTGGTAAACTGGATATTATCTCATTAGTTGAGTCTGGTAAACTGGATATTATCTCATTAGTTGAGTCTGGTAAACTGGATATTTTCTCATTAGTTGAGGCTGGTAAACTGGATATTATCTCATTAGTTGAGTCTGGTAAACTGGATATTGTCTCATTAGTTGGGGCTGTTGGAAGTGTGGCTTTTGGAGGTGTGGTTTTCTCATTGATTGAGTCAGATGGAGTTTTGTTCTTTTTATTAGTTGAGGCAGGCAAAGTGGAGGTTGTCTTATTGGTGGAGGCTTGTGAAGATGTGGTATTTATATTAGTTGTGCTTTTATTAGCTGAGTCTGATGGAGGTGTTGTCTTTACATCAGTTGAGGCTGGTAAACTGGATATGATCTCATTAGTTGAGGCTGTTAGAAGTGTGGCTTTTGGAGGTGTGGTTTTCTCATTGATTGAGTCTAATGGAGTTGTGTTCTTTTCATTAGTTGAGGCTTGTGGAGGTTTGTTCATGTCGTCACTGGAGCCTAATGAAGCAGAGATTGTCTCAAGGGTTGATGCTAGTGGAGCCATAGTCTTTTCATTAGTTAAGACGGGCAAAGTGGAGGTTGTCTCACTGGTTGAGGCTTGTGGTGTCTTGTCATTAATCGAGTCTGGAGTTGTGTTCTTTTGCTTAGATAAAACTAAAGTTGTGCTCTTGTCATCACTTGAGGCTGGTAAACTGGAGACTGACTCATTTGTTGATGCTGGTTTAGACGTAATCTTTTCACCGGCCTGGCCAGACTGCTCGATAGGTGCTTCATTGGCTGTGGATGAGGACGGCTTCTTCTTCACAGAGCGCAGAGATAGATTCTCATTGGTTGGTATTACAGGAAAAGTATTATCAGACAACTGATCTTCTGTCTCTGGAGAGTTTTTTTCTCCATTTACCATGGATGTAATTTCTGTACTAGTGGTTTTACTCTGGGTTTTGTCTGTGCCTCTGTCTTTAGCTTCAGTGCTGGTCTTTTGTTGTTGTTGTTGTTGTTGTTGTTGTTGTTGTTGTAAGTCCCTTTTGCTGAATGCTTCTCGGCTCTCTGATTTGCTCTGTGGACCATCATTTAGTTTTTTTACCAATGCAGGGTTTGGTATTGCCTGTGCCCTACTTGTAGAAGCATCTTTTTCTTTAGTCTGATCATTCAATTCAGTAGAAGAGTTTTTCTCTGTATTCTGTGTATCTTTACCCTGACTGGTTGCCATAATTGTTGTGTCTTCTTGTTTAATCTCTTTGGGCTTCACGGCTAAGCTGTCCTTTGATTTACCTTGTTTAGTTGTCTTCGTTGTTATGTCATCTGTATTTTTCTCGGTTGGCTTTGATGTGTTGACTTCATTGCTGTGTTTGTGTGTCTCAGTTGTTTTCAGTTGTTCGGTTGCTTCTGTACTCTGATTGGTTATCTCACTCAAACAGTCTTTTTCTTTACTCTTATGGTTTGGTTTTGATGGTCTTTGTGCCTCGTCTGATTTTGGGTCAATTTCAGGGGTATTTTTCACTTTTTGCACACACGTAGGGGTGTCTTTCTCAGGTAAGACCAACATATCTGTCTCGGTCTCTCTGTTTCGCATGGCATCTTTCCTAGAAGATGCATTGCTGCTATTGGCTGGCACAAGGAAGTCTTTAGAGTTGGCCGCTTTCAGGTCCTCCGGGGACGGTGGTTTCTCTTCATTTGTCACAGATGGATCCAGTTTCCCTGACTCTCTAAACAATGTGTTTACAATCGTGTCTCTGTTCTTCCGCCCCTCTCCTTCTGAGCTCTCTTGAACAGGCTGCTTTTTGTTGCTGTTTTTCTGTTGCTCTTCAGTTTTCGAGTCAATGCCTGTCCGCTCTATCTTCACTTCATTCGAGCTGTTCTCCGTTTGAGAGCCGGATGCCTTGTAAGCAGTGGTCATTGTCTGTGCTTCAAAGTAATTCCTATTCTCACTCTCCTTCTGATCCATGCATTTCATTTCTTCAAGACTTTCTGTGTCTATTTGTGGAGAGTTTTGTAACCTCTTTGAGTCAGTGTTTGATGTTGCCTTCATGCTTTGCATTATATCTCCTGCTTTCTCCAACTTTGGAGGACATTTAGGCTTTTTGCTCGCAACCTCATCACCAGAAGTGCTTTTCACATACCGGTCTGTGGTCTTAACAACGTCTCCCGCATCGATAAGAGGTTTTGGGGTTATATTACACGCTGTGTCGCTCTTGTTGTCCTTGACCTCCTGTTTATCTTGACCCATTTCTTGTTTGTTCTTGCTTGTCGGGCTGAGCGGTTCTTTGGTTCGTCGTTTTTTAGATCGCGAGCCTGTCCGGTTTGGAGATTTCACCGGCGGGCTCTCGTCAATTGGAGATGAAACTGTCGGTGCAGAACTCGCTTTATCCAACTCTTTATTCCCAATGTTCGAGTCACTAGTGCTCTCTGACAGTGCAGGTTTGCTTTGTGTTGCATCATGGGATTTGGAGTCTGTTTGATCTATGGGTTTCTGTTTTCCACTGGTATTTGCTGTAGATTTTTCAAAACTTCCACAACAAGATACTTCATTACGTCCAGCTGTTTTACGTCCTTCGTTCAATGCATGACCAAACACTCCAGACGACAATGTTAACTTCTCCTTTCCCCTCTGTCCGGCAGAGAAATTCATTGCTCTCTCTTTAACCGTTTGTTTCGGAGGTGCAGAACTGGATCGCGTTCCAGAATCTTCTTTGAGTCGAATCGCCACATTTCGAGCTGGAGAAATATCCAGGTGACGCAGGTTTGGGGAGCTACTGTCAGCTTTGGTCGCTCCTCTTTCAAACAGACTGATTTTGTCAGCGATTCGTCCTTTTTGATGACTGGACTTCACATTAGTGCCGTCCACTTTGTCCTCTGGACATCTGTAAAATAACAAACAATAAAGGTCAAAAGGGCAAAAAAGGTTCATCTGCTTTTGATGCTTCCTATGATGTTTACTTTATTCATATTAGCATCCACTCCCTTCATTAGTCGTTTACTCATTGTGTCTTTCTTTCCTCGTTCTCTATCATTGGCTGTTCTTCTTAGTTTCACCTCCTTTGTTCTTTATATCTTTGAAGCCACAAACCACAAACCCAAAACTGCATGAGTTCCCATTCTTCGGCACATTTGCATTTTCGCTTTTATAGAAAGTGACTAACAAAAAGACGCGCTGCAAGACATTATTACAAAAGTTGCAAAGATTATTAGATAATTCAAAGCATATTTCACTTTTCACTCCCCTTTTCCCTACTTTGAAAGTGAATGAGTTTGCTTCAAAAAAACATAAATTTATAATGAAAGTCATTCATATGACTCTTGCACAATATTCAAGTCAAAAGTATTATGGTAGATTTGTGTGTGGATGAGATTTGCAAGCTGCAACAGAGAGAGAGACTAAATTATTAGCAAATAAATCAGTAATAAATGGTGCCTTAAGTTAGTTCCTCACCCAAAACTGTCATATGCAGGAATCACATGGACTGCTGCTGTTATGGTTTAGTTTAAACCCAAACATCTTGAATGAACTTTAAAATATATCTTGTTTTCAGCAAAAAGAAATGAATCATAGATATTTTTGACTGACGTGACTGTGTGTAATTTATTTTTTTATTTTTTGTAGGTGAACTGGTCTTTTAGGAGTAGAAAAACACAAAGCTGACATCTAAAAACTGGCATTTAAATATGCAAGCACGTAATTGTTATGAAAATGCCTCTTTTAAACGCAGAAAGCTTTTTGAACAAGGTCTGGAACATTAACCAACAGGAATTACAAGAACCTGATAATAATGAGCACATATTTCACAACATGACACATGGTGTTTTGTCTCGAAGACAATTTTCCCACGTTTAGTTAAAGTTCCATTTTAAACATAAACTGGTAACACTTTACAATAAGATTCATTAGTTAACTACATTAGTTAGCATGAACTAATAATGAACTGCACGTATACAGAATTTATTCATGTTAATTTCAACAGTTACTAATACTTTATTAAAATCTTGCTAACATTAGTTAATGCACTGGGAACTAACATGAACAAACAATGAACAGTTTTATTATTATTAACTAACATTAAAAAAGATGAACAAATACAGTAGCAAATGTATTGCTCATGGTTAGTTCATGTTAGTTAATTAACTAATGAACCTTATTGTAAAGTGTTACCCATACACTGTTAAAGTGTTCACAGATCAAATAAACACAAAAGAGCTTCCAAAAGTATAGTTATTTCTGTAAGCACATTAGCATAACAAACAGGTTAAACCGGTATATGTACCTTGCTTTCTCATCAGATCTCGGCCGTTTAGGATCCGCAGTGCTTTTAAATGTCACAGGAGGATCTTCATTTGAGACCACCAGCTTTTTAGCGAAGATCTTCTCGCTGTGAGACACTTTGATGCTCCTGCGTTTGGATTCAGCGCTCTCGGTCATCCTCACCACAGGTTCCTCGTCCATGTCTGGTTCGGGGACAGGTGAGCTCGGGGAATCAGCTGTGTCCTCGCTCAGGTGTGTTTGCACCCATTCTGCTCGGCACAAATCCTCACGACTACCTGAGTTTGGAGCTTCTGCACCAGAGCATTCCTGAACGTAGTTTTCCGCCTCCTCAAAAGCTGAGTCAGCACATGCCGACTGTGGGCTGGTTGCCAAACTGGTTGCTACAGGACTATCAGGCTGAGGATTGGTTGGGGATTTAGTTTTAGCCCCGCCCACATCTCCATGAGAGCTCCGCCTCCTCTTTCCAGATCTCCTTCGCCCCATTTGCTCTGTGTTATCTTGATCAGAGAAGTCAGATGTTGATCTGCTTCTGTTACTCTCAAACGAATGACTACGTCTGCTTATTTTTACAACGGTCTTGTCGTTTTCACTTCTTCTTCTTTGCTCTCGGCACAGCTGGGTTCTCGGGTGTTTGGCATTCCGGCCCGGTGAAGGGGTTTTCTCTGCTGGAACGGTTTCATCTACTCCAGGACTGTTTCTGTCATGTGCTCCAGCAGTTCCTCTGTTGTCCTCTTCACACGCCTCCTCTCGCTGTGTTTCGGAGTCGGGATCATCTCCGCTCAGGACCGGGCCGCTCCAACCCCACGCCAACCAGCTCCCGATGCGACTCAACACCCCTGGGCTGCGCTCCGGGGGACTCTCAGCCTACAAACACACAAACACATGCAAAATCATGAGGGATTGATCTGTAACACACTTAATGTTGTTTTTAGACTCTACTAGAACAGGTTTTCCTGCTGTAATGTTGATTATTTTCCTCATATTCTCCATTGTTGCGGCTCCTCTCTTCCCAGTCTGTCAGTAACGCTCTGTTTACTTCCTGTCTCTATGAAGCCCCTCCTCCTGAAAAGCACACTGTGCTCTGATTGGTCGGCTGGATCAGTGTGTTGTGATTGGTCGAGCGCTTCGAGTGTGTTTGTGAAATGTCCCGCCCCTTACCATAACCGCCAGTTTAACACACTACTAACTAACTCAACCAGGCCACGCCCCTTTATTCTGCGTATGAATTATAATGAGGAATATTGTGACGTGTTCGTTCCCGGAAGAAACTCAAGATACAGTGGAGGCGTTTCAGGAGT
The DNA here is from genome assembly GCA_031834385.1 of Semotilus atromaculatus. Taxonomy (NCBI): domain Eukaryota; kingdom Metazoa; phylum Chordata; class Actinopteri; order Cypriniformes; family Leuciscidae; genus Semotilus; species Semotilus atromaculatus. Next base: position 57,207,884 of record JAULUF010000009.1, read on the forward strand.
TCAGAAACACTGACACTGATATAGAGAAGAACTAAGCGCTTTTTCATTCTCAAACAGCAACATTTAAAGCATTAAAGCAAAAAGACAGATCAACCAAATACTATATTTTCCAATTTATTTTTCAAATAAATGTTTCCCTCAGTATGTTTATCATATAATTGCAATGCATTTGTAAAAATTGTAATGCATTACATTTTTCCCACAAGAAAACCCCAGTATTAAATTCTAATGTTCGAAAATGAGATGTTCAAATAATATATAAACATATTATGTTTTACAAATTATTTATAATACTTATATTTATAATAATATTATATTATTATATACACTTAATTTTTATAATACTAAATAGTATTAGACAATATTTAATTTACATCTCTTAAAATATTTGAAAACAGAACAAATTGACAAGTCTGACAGAATGACACAATCTGTTAAACACATAATGCTTAAATCAAATGTGAGAATAGCACATTATGAAGGTTTATTAACAGTAAAAAAAATAAATAAATAAAAAAAACATCACTGCCATCAAAGATTAATTTTACACTTTTTGAAGGAGACCCATTTATTGTTATACAGAAACCGCTAATATTTTGGATTTAATATGAATTCCAATCATTTTTCTGCAACTAATGGTCTCCAAATGCAGTTCATGACTTTTTGTCAACTAAAGAAAAGTGTGCCAGGGATTTCTCTCTCTCTCCATATAGTACAGTCAGTCTGAGAACATACACACGTTCTGCCAAGGTTCTCTCACAGTTATAAACAAACATTCTTCCAGTGACGTTAACAGAACGTTCGTTCAAAGTTATCTCTTTAATAATGCTCTCAGAACGTTCGAACCAAAACATTATTCATTTTATTTCTAAAACGTTTCAGTTGGATGTTTATCGAACGTTTTATTTTTAAAATGTTTCGACTTGTTTCAGAACATTCAGATTCAAAAGTAACGTTCCCATCATGTTTGAAGAATGATACAATGGAATGTTCCCGTAACGTTCACAGAACCAAGAAATGCGTTTTTAAAACATTTAAAAACAGAGAACGTTCAGAAGTAACGTTTTCTTAACTTGGCTAATGCCAACGTCACGAATAGCCTAGGATAGCCTATGCTTTTTTTTTACATAACACAAGATTTGGAAAAATAAAAAACTTGAATAATATGAATAAAAATAAAAAAAGAATAATAAAGATACAGGGAAAATGTTCACATTCATCATCATGTGTCATTGAGTAGAGGTTTTAAACTCACTGTCCGGGTCGTCGGCGCGCGGAACACCCAGAGAAGCGCGTCTTTCGTCCCGCCAGCGAGAGTCGTGAAATGATCCAGCCCTGCGACTCAATGAATCCAGATCGATAAAAGCGATCAGGAATAAACGTCCGGATCAATAAAAGAACGCTTGAGGATCGTTAATAATTAGTGATCTGCAGGGCGCGCGCAGAAGCTCGTCTGTGACGCGCGCGCGAGGAGAGACTGCGAGAGGATTGGGTTTCAGAGGATCAGATGAACACAACCCAACACAATGAACAAGAGAACAGTCACACAACACTTCAGTTTTCCAACCTCCCAAAGTGAGTTTAACACAGTGATGCTCACAGCTGCTGTCATGCTATTCATTTTAGTTTATTTTATAAACGTATTTAAAATATGAAGCTGAAAGCTGTTTTCATGATCATGCTTATTTTTAATTTGTAAAAACACTGTATGTGCAGCAAATTATCTCCTTAAAGTGTTTTTGTAAACTGGTTTAAAAGTGACTTTAGGTTCTCGTCACTAAAATAAACTCTAAGCAACTTTTTTCCAAGGTTAGTTGGTAACAAAACCTAGAGAACATAACATTACAGGGGAACCTTCCAATTTCAAATGGAGACGTTTTTTTCAAAGCACAATAATCAAGATATTTAGGCCAAATCCATTTATTTTCAAACAACTTATATACAGGAAAGCCCAATACTCACAGAGTTGAAGGTGTCAGAGGTGAATCATATCAGAACGCACTGATGCTGGAGTCTCGCGTAAAGAAGAAAGAGAAAGCGCAAACGTTTGCTCTAATTATTTACCTGCTTCTACACGCACGTCACACCCACACCTGTCCTGCTCGTGCACAGACCTGTTCACATGCACGATCTGATGCCATTCTGACCATGCAGTCAAGTGTGTAAACAGTGGGAATCTCACCATGATCCAGCGTCGTGTTCAGCGTTCGCGTTCACCTGTGAGGATCCATCGGTCGAGCAGGTGCAGGAACAGTGTCGAGAACAGAGAACAGGTACCAGAACACGACAGGTATCAGAACACGACAGGTACCAGAACACGACAGGTATCAGAACACGACAGGTATCAGAACACGACAGGTATCAGAACACGACAGGTATATCGACTGTTGTGCAACGGCTTCAGTCTGACAAACACACACACACACACTGAATTATTCATGCACTCGAGGCCAACACACACACACCCACGGTTAGACTCTGGCCTCTAACACTTTAATGAGCTGAGAGGGTTCAGGAAAACACACGAAACGAGTCTACACACACACACACACACACACACACACACACACACACACACACACACACACACGCACACGCCTAAGGGAACATGCTTTGACTGGATGTTATAGGTTTATTATGGGCCATCATTAGGGGTGAGCGGGGCACAAACTAACCCAGGGTTAGTTGTAACACACTTGTTTTAAATACTTCCACACATAGCATGACGAAACTTAGTGTATTTAGTACGTTAGTTGCCACATCAACACTATATTAAGAAAAATATGCGCCAAAATACAGAAATCTTTGGAAGATATAACTGAACATTTATTTAACCATAGCAAAAGTAAATTTCTTGCTTGTTAATTTTTCATCTCTGTTTCTTGTGTTTATTTAAAATGAGACAAAACTGATATTATGTTAATATTATATCTGTTATTTAACAGTTGAGACAGTTCTTTAATGCTTCTAACCAGAAGACACTGAGTAACATTAATGCTGCAGGGCTGTTTTCTCAGTGCATGTACAGTTGAAGAGAGGAACATTCATGCGAGCGTATAATGACTTATGTAGTTTCCGTAGTTTGACTCCACTGTATGTCTGAAGCCACTCACTCTGGTCTCTGGGAGTGTTTTGTAATGCCTGCCGTGACTCACTTTAACCGCACATATTCAGTTCCTGCTCTCGGCAATGGAATCCAGATGGCAGAGCAGATTCTCCATGTGTGACCAGCAAACACTCGCCATCCTGAGCAGCAGAAAACACTGAAGTACACCAAGAATACCCTAGCAACTGCATAGCAGCACCCTAGCAACCACCTCAAGTAACCTAGCAACCAGATAGCAACACCCTAGCAACCACCTCAAGTAACCTAGCAACCAGATAGCAACACCCTAGCAACCACCTCAAGTAACCTAGCAACCGCATAGCATCACCCTAGCAACCACCTCAAGTACCCTAGCAACCAGATAGTAACACCCTAGCAACCACCTCAAGTAACCTAGCAACCGCATAGCATCACCCTAGCAACCACCTCAAGTACCCTAGCAACCGGATAGCATCACCCTAGCAACCACCTCAAGTACCCTAGCAACCGGATAGCAATACCCCAGCAACCGCATAGCATCACCCTAGCAAACACCTCAAGCACCCTAGCAACAGGATAGCAACACCCTAGCAACCACCTCAAGTACCCTAGCAACCGCATGGCAAAACCCTGGCGACCACATAGCAACACCCTATAGCAACTGCATAGCAACAACTTAATATTAATTTAATATTAACTAATAAAACTTAAATATTTTAAACTGTAAACCTTCAAACTTTTAAAACTACATCTACATCTAAAACTACATTAAAATTCGGCTTTTTAAAACTTATACTTAACTAAAAAACTATTTCAAACTTTCTGATCTGGCTTTAAACTGAAGTTTGTTTTACTGAAGCATTAATATTCAAGCCATCGTGAATATGTGTGTGTTGTCTGAGAGCCGTGTGTGTAGCGGTACAGTGAGTTTGTGTTCCTGAGACTGCAGGATCAGCAGCGCCTCCTGCTGGAGGAGGAACATCATCACGGGGTTGGATGATGTTTGTGTGTGAGTTTATGTCAAGCAAACATAAATATGGTTCTATTTTAGTATAATTTAATATACTGTTAAATTATTTAGTAACATTTGAGGGAGCTTTTATTTTTAGATTTTCAGTTTTATTTTTAATTTTAGCTTGCGTTTAATTTTATGTGGTTTTGGTATTTATTATTATTTTATTAATATAGTTTTAGTAACTCTACTACTTCAACCTAAACTTATTTTATTTAAGTTAGTAAAATCAACATTTCTAATTTTTAAGATTTGCAGTATTTATATATTTTTCAGAGAGAGAGAAAGAGTGTTTGTGTACGTGTGTGTGAGTTAGTGTGTGAGTGAGTGTGCGTTAGTGTGTCTGTGTGTGAGTGAGTGTGCGTTAGTGTGTGTGTGTGTGTGTGAGTGAGTGACACACACTAACTCTCTCTCACACACACACACACACACACACACACACACACACACAGGCGCACACATCTTTGTGGGGACTCTCCATAGGCGTAATGGTTTTTATACTGTACAAACTATATATTCTGTCCCCTTAAACACACACACACACACACACACACACACACACACACACTGCCCCTGTCCCTAAACCTACCCATCACAGGAGACATTCTGCATTTTTACATTTCAAAAAACATTACTTAGTGTGATTTAGTGTGACTCTCTCTCTCTCTCTTCTGATTATTCAATCAATGTTAAATTTAAATGTTGTGAATGTGTGACTGAAGGAAAGAATCTGATCATTCACACACTGTCGGTATTTAGTGTACGAGTGTCCTCTAGTGGACGCTTAGTAAAGACACTTATTTAGTTGTTTGCTTGTTTTGTTGTAAAATGACAAATTATAAAAAACAAAAACTGTAAAAAATCAATGTTGTCAGCATGTTTTCCATACGTATTACCAGACTGAGATTACAGACGGCGCTAATATTGGTGAATCTGCCTTTGTAAAACAGTGAATAACTTCACCTGCCAGACCATGTGACCGCAAACACCGGTTCTGTTCTCTTATACACACACTTTCAGCTGCACACACACACACACACACACACTCACCAGGACAGAAGCACAGGTAAGCGTCTTCTGCTCCTCAGCTCGGTGTGTGTGAAGTTTATTCTGAGCGTTTGTCTCACTCTTGAACTGGAGAATAAAGTTCATGAACCAAATCATCATATTTAAATGAATTAATAAAAAGCCAAACCTGTAATGAGTAAAATGTGTTGCAAGAAAGTTATGAAAGTGTTATTTCTGAATGTTCCCTGAGCGCTCCTTTTTTAATTTTCTTGGTAACACACACAAACATTAAGGGAACATTTGATCATTTTGGAATCAAAAATGTTACTTTTGAATGTTCATTCTGAAACAAACAGGGATGGAAACATTTAAAAACGTCTTCAGCCAAACGTCCAACAAACTAAACGTTACTGTTATTAAAGATATTTTTTATTGCAAATTTTAACAAACATAAGATACAAAATCAGACAAACTTTCAGACAATAAACAAGTTATAGTTCAATAGTCAACAAGAAAAATAATATAAAGAAGCCTGATTTATTGACTGAAAATGATTTGCCGAGAGATGTAAAAGAAAGAAGAAAAACAAGGGGGCACAAAAATGAATAAAAGCATATTATGAAAGAATTTTAAACATGGCACAAATTCTGTTTTAGCTTTCTTATTTGCAGACATTGAAATTATAGTAGTCTACAAATTCGATTGTAGCCTACTTGTTTTTTATTAAAGAGAGTTGTTCTCAGTGACCGTGTCAGCTCATTATCACACACCAAACCATCATATAAAGCCATACCTGTAGATGAGAAAGTTATGAAAGTGTTGTTTCTGTATGTTCCCTGAGCGCTCAGCTTTTATTTCGTATTTCTTGGTAACTCATACGAAAGTTAAGGGAACATTTGATCATTTTGGAGCCAAAAATGTTACTTTTGAATGTTTTCTGAAACAAGTGTGTCCGGTAACATTTAAAACCGTCAGGCGAACGTCCAACTAACTAAACGTTCTGTAATTAAAGTGCCCCTATCATGGTATTTTAAAGTTTCCGAATGTTGTTGTATAGTCTCCTACAACACGTTTACACGCATCAAATGTAAAAAAAACTGCTAATTTCCTCACAATATACATTTGCACATCATCACATTTTCCATGATTCAAAAAACGGCTCGTCAAATGAATCAATCTCTCTAAATTCCTCCTTTCCGCGAGTTTATCCGTTTATTACCCAAAACTTAACAAATTATACCTACACGGAGGTACACTATAATTACAGAAACGTACACCATAATTTCGGTTTACTTACGAAGTTCTTTGCAGGTTGTATATCTGCTTGTTACCCCTTTATTACCCAAAACTTAACATAGGGTGATATCAGCTAAATTGGGCCACTTTTTGGTAAATCGTTTGGGACAATAATACAATATATTCCTTTTCCATGTGTTTTTATGATTAATAATGACTGTTTTTGACAATTTTGTGTTGAGATTATGTAATAAAATATAATTATTTCGGCCCTACAGTTCTTGAAACATCAGCTGTGCCAACTTTTTTTGCATGAGCAGTTTCAGGTAAAATGGGACAGTCAAACTGCAATGGGAAATAGTAATTTATCATTAATTTTAAAACACAATTGCTTATACAGCCACATAACATTAACTGCATTAAACAAACATTTTCATATGTGCCATTAAAAAAGTCAATTTTGGAACAGCATAGATCAGTGAACTGATGTCAGTGGTGTGTGTGTGTGTGTGTGTGTGTGTGTGTGTGTGTGAACAACACATTTAGAGCGAAATGTCCAAATTACAAACGTTCACATTCAAAATTGATAACTGATGTGTGTGTGTGATGAAAACATTTTTCAAACACAGTCTTTGCAAATGAAGCCATCGTCATCAAATAGCATTCTCTACACACACACACACATGTTGGTGCGACAGCATTATGAGGACTCTCCATAGGCGTAATGGTTTTTATACTATACAAACTCTATATTCTATCCCCTTACACACACACACACACACACACACACACACACACACACACACACACTGCCCCTGTCCCTAAACCTGCCCATCACAGGACACATGCTGCATTTTTAATTTTTTAAGCTATTTGATTTATGAGGACTTGATTTAAGTGTCCTCATAAACCACCCATAAGTTGTAATACCAGTGTAATACACATGTCATTATACACATTTGTGTCCTCGTAAATCACATAAACAAACCCACACACACACATGCACACACACGCACACACACACTCAAACAGGCGCACACATCTTTGTGGGGACTCTCCATAGGCGTAATGGTTTTTATACTGTACAAACTATATATTCTATCCCCTTACAAACACACACACACACACACACACACACACACACACACACACACACACACTGCCCCTATCCCGAAACCTGCCCATCACAGGAGACATTCTGCATTTTTACATTTTTAATAAAACATTGCTAAACGGCTAGCAAAGTACTGCGCTCTGTCTGCTATTATTGGCTCATATCTGGCGGAGACGTGTTACTTGTATCCATAACAACTGAGTGACGCTAAATATTGTGAAGATCTGCTGTATAGTGATGGGTCGTTCGCGAATGAGCCGGATCTAAGAGCCGGCTCTTGTAAGTGAACGACGGGAGCTGGCTCGCATATCTGAAGAGCCGACTCTATTTAAAAAAATATAGCCTATAGAAATTAAATCATTATGTAATAATGAAATAATGAATGATTTTAATTTTATTTAAAATAATTGACTAATTCAAACAACAACAAAGAATTATATGCCTAAAGGCGCACACACTTCGTTTCTACTGTCTGATCAGCCTCACATTCTGTTCCTGTCAATCACACACACGACGTCAACCAATGCATGAGGAAGGGCCGAGCCAACTCGCACACACACACACACTAGAGATGCGGATAAACCGCGGGTCGGGCAGATGACGTGACGAAAAATAATATTTTAATTAAATTCGGGCGGGTGGCTGTTGAACTTACTAAGTGTCGTGAAATAGAACTACAGGTTGTGTGAGTCGCGCAACTGTGACGTCAGTGGGGGGCGCCTGGGAGAGCGCCGAATGCATGTGACTGTGTTATGCTCAGTAGCTTAGCTGTAGCAATGAAAGTCAGTTAATAAAACAGTTCCTTCCCAGCAAGACAACTCGTTCCTCTTTCATTTCAAAAGCATCGACACATGACATGGTGTCAGAAGTGGTCGACTTCACGCTCTGAAAATAAGATATGGCGAAGCTCGGACCTCCGGAATCTTTTGACTTCACGCGGCCGGCGGAATGGCCGATGTGGCGCCGACGTTTCGACCGCTTTCGGGTGGCGTCAAAGTTGGACAAAGATAGCGGTGAAGTGCAGGTAAACACGCTTCTCTACGCAATGGGGAGAGAGGCGGAAGCGATTTATGATTCCTTTGTGTACGATGACGACAGACAGGATGATGAGGAAGAGGAAAGAGGTAGACCGGAGTTGAATTATGACACGGTGATAGCCAAATTCTCCGATCATTTTGTGCCCAAGAGAAACGTGATCCATGAAAGAGCATGTTTTCACAAGAGAGCACAAAAGCCCGGTGAGTCCGTAGAGGCTTTTGTGAGAAGTTTATACGAACTGGCACAGTACTGTGAGTTTGGGCACACTAAAGATGAGCAAATCAGGGACAGAATAGTTATTGGTATATCTGACAACGATGTATCACAGAAGTTGCAGCTCGAGCCTGAACTCTCTCTTGAACGAGCTATTCAAATAGCGCGCCAGAGCGAACAAATAAAGCAACAGAATGTGAGCCTGCGCTCGGAGTGTACAGTAGACGCCATGAGACAGGGGAGGCGGCCGTTCCATGGCAGAAGGAGCAACGATGGACAATGGCAGAAAAAACAGGAACACAGTGAGTCAAAACAGCATCCTACCTGTCCCCGCTGTAACAGACAACATGGTAAAATACATCCTTGTCCAGCCAAGAATAAAAAGTGCCGAAGGTGTAATAAAATTGGACATTTTGAGGCAGCTTGTCAGACGAGGATGCTGAAAGAGGTAGTTACAATGCCGAGCAGCACCACTAACTCAGATGAGATGTTTTTCCTTGGAGAAGTTACTGAACATGTGTCAGACATAAAGGATCAACCTGATTCAGAGAATAAGTGGCTCGTGGACTTACCTGTTAATGGCAGCACTGTGAAATTCAAAATAGACACTGGGGCAGACATCAGTGTAATGTCACAGGCTGCATTCATGGGGCTGCCACAGCGCTCCCGCCTGGTCACTGCAACGAAAGGACCCATCACCAGCCCCGGCGGCGAAGTTAAGAGTATTGGCAAGTTCCTAGCAACAAGTGAGTACAAAGGAGAAAAGTACAGATTCTGGATAACTGTAATTAAAGGGCCATACTCTCACAACCTCCTGGGACGGAGTGTTGCCACAAGAATGGGACTGGTCATGAGAGTAGACGGGATGGACACTGTAATGTTAAGTCAGGTGTTTGGGGATATTGGTTTGCTCAAGTGCGACCCCGTAAAAATCGAACTTAAAGCTGACTGTGAGCCCTACTCACTGACAACGCCACGTCGCATCCCGTTCCCCCTCCTGGCTAAAGTGGAGGCTGAACTTAAACGCATGCTAGCCCTGGGCATAATTGAGGAGGTTACAGTGCCTTCTGACTGGTGTGCCCCGATGGTTCCAGTAGTGAAGAAGAACAAGGAGCAAGTGCGAGTGTGTGTCGATTTAAAACGCTTAAATAAGGCGGTTAAGCGAGAGAGGTACATCATGCCAACATTGGAGGATATTGCTCCCAAGTTAGCCGGAGCTAAAGTTTTCTCTACCCTTGACGCCTCCTGTGGATTTTGGCAGATTCCCTTGGATGCTGCTAGCTGTAAAGACTATGGGCGGATCTAATCCATGGGGAATTTGTATATCATAATTAATAATTCATAATTAATAATTATTCATACATGTTTGGATTAGATCAGTCTTACATGTTAATAAATCTCCCTCTAAGGGAGGATGTCCTTTTACCTGCATATTTAACTGTGTATCCTTGCATTTTAACTACAAGTTGATTACAGTTAATTACACTGATCACGTCTTACAAAACAGGCAAAATTAATTAGCTCAATTGCCAGAATAATATTGTGGGGATCCACAATATCATCTTTCTTTATAGGATTTCAGGAAACGCAATTCTCTGGCCAGAAGAATTGGGTTTGCTGCCCTATAAACACATACTCTTTAAAGTATCTTTAATTGATAAAGCGAGTAGGACCTGTTTGCACTTAAGGGACTTGAAAATGAGCAAAGTAAATGAATCAATCAAATGAATATAATGGATTTAATAAAGGCATGTCTACTTATATATTTACTACGGTTGCCATGGACTATATATATATATATATATATTTACAAACATAATAGACATACAAAACACAATAAGACATCAATGAACGAGGAAGTGTGTGAGATATAGAGATATGGATAAATTACACGCGTGAGAGCGAGTAAGAGAGAGAGAAATAGGGTTACGTTCACCTAGACAGTCAACTTTCCTGAAACAACACGAAAACACATTCTTAATGCTCTGAAAACAGGGTAACCCAAATTTACTTGCATGTGGAAGGGTTCTCTCATGTGTGGCTGGGTTCCTTGAGCGGCCTGCATGGTCTAGCCGCGTTTTGGACGGCAGATCTTTTGTTCTCCGTGCGCGTGCTGCCCGCATGGTTTAGCGGCGTGCGTGAGCTGAGTCCTTGGTTCCGTGGAGTCACGTGATGCGGCGCGAGTCTTTGAACAGCGGTCGGAAGTCTTTTAGGTCACGTTACCAACGGAGATAGTTCGGCTCAGGTCATGTCACTTCGTGGAAGTGAAGCAAGTTGAATACAGAAAACAGATTTTTGGCTAGAAAGTAAAGAAAAGATCCAGGATATGATCTGATCCCCTGAGGGGACCTCCGCGTGAATTACATGTTTCTGACGTGCTGGAAAGTTCAAGAAGAGAGGCGGAGCCGCGCTCCTACATTTATCACCTTGTAGAATTCCCTCCCCTTCCGGTTCACGGGGCCAATCGGGGAATGGATGTTGCACGCGGGAACCCTCGGTTTATTGTCCTTTGTTTGGGAGAACATGCCCCTCGTGGTACAGGGGTGTGTTCAAGGAGGGTGTACAGTTTAACAGTTTGAATCTTCAATGGCGGTAAAACCTATTAAAAATACACTTTACTTTATATCTCTGTGCATATTCAGATAGCCCGTTCCCTGAGCATTTTAGAGGTGTCAAACACATCAAATGAAAGTCAAAGGAAAAATACAGAGGTATTTAAAATGCATAAAGAAGGTATTTCTAATGTCCATTTATGCCGTGGCCAAACAAAGATATTTCACTGTGACATGGGGAAAAACACATACATTTAACAAAATATATTTAATGGTTTTTTATGTCTTTACACAACAGAAATGTCCGTCTCTTTGTTCAGAGACATTCTGCGACATTCCGATGGGTTATAAAATCTCGTAACAGGAGCTTCCCTCGTGTGTTGGGGGAGGGAAGGGCTCGTGTGTGTGTGTGTGTGTAAAATTCAGTCTTTCGGTGCCTGAAGGTTTTTTGGGACTTTAGCACAGATATTTTTATTTATTCAGATTCACTCTTAGCCCAGTCCCTACATAGCCAAAAGCTGACAACCTTCATCACTCCAATGGGGAGATTCTGTTTCCGACGGCTACCATTTGGTATAACATCGGCTCCAGAAATCTTCCAACGACAGATGTCGACACTGTTAAAGGGGCAGGATGGAGTTGTTGTAGTAATGGATGACATACTGGTTTATGGAGCAACAAGGAAAGAACACGACACCCGTCTTGATGCGGTGCTGATGACCATAAAGGACAGTGGTTTAAAGTTGAACAAGGCTAAGTGTCATTTCGGCAAAACAGAAATAAAGTACTTTGGCCACCTTATAAGTGCAGAAGGCATGAGACCTGACACTGATAAAGTTAAAGCCATCACACAGATGCCAAGCCCAAACAATGTTACGGAGCTTAAACAGGTTCTGGGTCTAGTCAACTATGTTGGAAAGTTCCTGCCTGGCCTCTCCTCACAGCTGCATCCCATCACTGCCCTGCTCAGGAAAGAAAGTGAGTGGGTGTGGAGTGATGTTCAAGAAGCGGCGTTTGAGAAAGTGAAAGCTATGCTCGTGTCAGCACCAGCACTTGCATATTACGATGTTAACCGCAAGACTGTCATCAGCGCCGATGCGAGCAGCTACGGATTAGGTGCGGCATTATTGCAGGAACAGGAGGGTGTGTTAAAGCCAGTTGCATTCTGCTCCCGTACATTGTCGGATGCAGAGAGGAGATACTCCCAAATTGAAAAGGAGTGTCTTGCAGGGGTGTGGGCATGCGAGCGCTTCGCTCGCTATGTGCAAGGCATGGAAAACTTCCTTTTGCAAACAGACCACAAACCACTGGTACCCCTCATAAATACTTACGACCTGGACAAAGTCCCTCCAAGGTGCCAAAGACTCCTAATGCGCCTACTGAGATTCAATGTTGTGGCGGAGCACGTCCCGGGGAAGCAGCTTATCATAGCTGATGCTCTCTCCAGGAGCCCACTGACTGACAGCGGTGATGAACACACTGACCAGGACGTTCAAGCATATGTGGAGTCAGTGGTAGAAAATGCGCCTGTTTCATCGAAAAAACTTGACAAAATCCGCTCCGCTACACTAGAGGATGAAGAGCTGCAAAGGATTGTGCAGTTCATTAGGAACGGATGGCCACCAAAGACATCGCTGTTTCCATCCCTGCATGGATATTATGCTGCCAGAGCTCACCTCTCTGAGACCGATGGACTAGTGTTGTATCAAGACAGACTGGTTATCCCAACTGCACTCAGGTCAGAAGTGCTAAAACAACTACACGAGGGACACCAAGGTCTAACGAGGTGTCGTGTTCGAGCTACAATGTCAGTTTGGTGGCCTCGTATCAGTGCAGAGATCACAACGACAGTGTCAACATGTAAGTTCTGCATTGAAAATAGACGCACTCAAAGACGTGAACCGCTCCTCACCACACCTTTACCTGGGGGACCCTGGCAGCGTATTGCTGCTGATTTGTGTGAACTAGAAAGACAGAATTATCTCATTGTGACTGATTATTATTCCAGGGACATTGAAATTTCCCACCTGTCTTCAACATCCAGCCATCAGGTCATTACAAGGCTGAAAGGCATGTTTGCAAGATGGGGGATACCGCTGGAGCTGGTGAGCGACAATGCCACACAATTCACCTCGGGTGAGTTTCAAGACTTCTGCCAAAGCTATGGGTTTGCGCATACGACTACCAGCCCTCATTACCCCCAAGCAAATGGTGCTGTCGAGAGAGCTGTGCAGACTGCTAAGCGCATTCTAAAGCAGCCTGATCCATATCTTGCTCTAATGTGTTACAGAGCCACCCCTAGTGCTGTTACGGGGGTGAGCCCAGCTTTACTTATGGCTGGAAGAGACATTAGGACCACACTTCCTATGTTGGAAGGAAAACTACAAGCTTCTCCTGTGGACAGACATCAAATCCAGCAGAAGGATGCTCAGGCTAAATCAGCCTACCGGTTCTTTCACGATCGCCGTCACTCTGCTCTGCCACTTCCTGAACTCCAATCTGGGCAGGCCGTTAGAGTGAAATTGGATGGAGAAAAGGGGTGGAAAACGTCTGCTAAAGTCATTAGCAAGTGCAGTGAGCCCCGGTCTTACATCGTGAAGACAGACAACGGTGCAGTGCTGCGACGCAATAGAAGACATCTGCAGACAGTCCCGGAGCTTGCTGACTCTCCAGACCAGCAGCAGCAGTCTGAGGGATATCCGCTGCAGCTGCCCAGCAGCCCTCCTTCTGTGGCTAGACCAAGTGATGGTGACCCCGCTTCTGTTCAGAGACTGAAAGATTCACCCGTGGGGTGTTCACCACACCAGTCATCCCCTCAGAGAACTGTTCAAGTGACATCCAGAGGTCGTGAGGTCAGAGTACCTCTCAGATATAGAGACACTTAAATACTTATTGATACTTATCTTCACACTGTTTTCTCAGTATTTCTGTTTTGAGTGATTAGTACAGTTAATGAAGCTACATTATGTTCCCGAGTTATGTTCCATGGGAATAGATTATGTTTGGGAAAGATACGATAATTGATAGGATAAATAGAAATTAAGTGCCTGGGATCACAATAAGTAATGCCGATGTAATTCATCAACCACCCAGAGACTGTTATGTTCATGTTTATCTTTATTTGATGTGTAGTACATCTTGTTTAACTGTTGAAGCTTTAACCTTTGAAAAGGGGGAGATGTCGTGAAATAGAACTACAGGTTGTGTGAGTCGCGCAACTGTGACGTCAGTGGGGGGCGCCTGGGAGAGCGCCGAATGCATGTGACTGTGTTATGCTCAGTAGCTTAGCTGTAGCAATGAAAGTCAGTTAATAAAACAGTTCCTTCCCAGCAAGACAACTCGTTCCTCTTTCATTTCAAAAGCATCGACACATGACACTAAGCAAACCTGTAAGCTATGAGCCCTGCTGTCAGTATTGGAGGAGGCCTAAACGTAGATGAGACTGCCTCGGGGTTATTTTGTTTCTATAGTTATATTTTAAAACAGCCAGTCATTGTAGTCTACCACTTGTGGAATAGGCATTTAAAAGTTAGGCAGATAATGGAGTGATACTCAGAAATGACATCGGGCAATGGCAGCCCAAGATGTTCAGAAGAATGCAAGAGCTAAACTTCTACAAGCTCAAAATCCACATCAAAAAAAAAAAAAGGAAGAAGGTAAGACAAATAGTCGGAAAACTTTGCCCATTAATTACATGTGCTAGGCAAGCCGGCAAGTATTTGGGTTGTTATGGACAATTACAAATGTGAATATTCACGTTGCACTGTTGTGCGGTGGACTTTGAGCAAGTTAAAACATTTATTTTTTAAAGAGCCGTTTGTGAGTCAAAAGAGCCGGCTCTTTTCAGGGAGCTGAGTCAAACGAGCCGGCTCAAGAAAAAGAGCCGGATTGCCCATCACTACTGCTGTATGCCACTGGTCCTTGATTATGTGCATGCGTTTGACTGCATCTATAGGGATGTTCGCCGGAGTCAAATGTGACGTCACGATATGGGCGTGGCCGCGAACTGGTTGGCAGAAAGAACCAAACTCAATGCAGATGGCCTGTGAAGAGAATGAAGATGACATTCTCTAGTCGTGCATTGTGTACGTAATTTGATTTTTTGATCCAGCCACTTTTTATTTCACCCTTTTGTCTTGTTTCAGCCCCAAACCCCATCTCTGCAATACAAATTAATAAAGGCTGGTTTGGTTTCTAAAGTACTTCTTCCAGCCTCCATGTATTAATGTTCATGGGTAGCCTGAATGGGTTCTGTTCAGACCTTAACATTAGGTATTTTACTGTAAGGTGTCAACAAGATTCAACAAGACATTTTCACCTGGCTATACCCAATGTTTAGATCTGTTTGGGTATTTATGCAAATTAGCACATACGTAATTAGATTATGCACCGTTTGTCTATGTTAACAACAAATGTTAATAATGTTAATAACTGTTAACAACAAATGTTAATAATGTTAATAACAAATGTTAATAACAAACAATTTCAAAAAAACTTGTAATAAATTTTTTGTTTGTCTTGATGTAATCAACTCAGTACTTATCATGGTGATATCTGGGTTTAAATGTGTACCCTATTCTAGACGCCTAATTGCAGAAATCCACAGCTATCTTCTTGATTCAGGCTGTTTGAATTCCCGGCGAAGATCCCTATAGTATTTGTGTCCCTGTAAATCATTTCTTTTAAGTGGACTTAAATAAATAGTTAAAATGTGTGTGTGTGTGTGGGTGCGCATGAGGTGTTGTTATGGGAATATACTGGAGTGTGTGTGTGTGGCCTTGTCCACACGGACACGGGTATTTTTATAACCGGAGTTTTTCTTTCCTGCGTTTATAAAAAAAATCTGTCCACATGAAAACGCAAAAACACGCTATCAAGCGCTGTCAAGAGCATGCAACACCAGCAGGCGGCGATATAACCCTAACCGTAAAGCCACGTTGGCCAATCAGAAGCCGTCAGCGGCGCAAAAACTCCGGTTTTACTGTCTACGTACTGCGTAATACTCATAGACAGTATGGTAATACTCACCCTGGCAGGGGTTTTCAAAAATGTTCAGTTTCAGTGACCAGATACTGCGTCTCCGTGTGGACGAACGGCCCAACCGCGTAAGAAATGTCACGGTTATAAAAATACCTGTGTCCGTGTGGACAAGGTGTGTGTGTGTGTGCGTGTGTGTGTGTGTGTGTGTGTGTGTGTGTGTGTGAGAGAGAGAGAGAGACAGAAATAGAGAGTGTGAGTATTGAGGTGCTGTTATGGGAATATACTGGAGAGAGTGTGTCTGTGTGTGTGCATGCGTGTGTGTGTGTGTGTAAGAGAGAGAGAGAGAGAGAGAGAGAAATGTGAGTGTGAGTAGGTTGAGGTGCTGTTATGGGAATATAATGGAGTGTGTGTGTGTGTGTGTGTGCGTTTGAGGGTGTTAATCAGGAGTGTTATTGTGTAGATTCACAGCACGACCAATCAGAGCTGAGCTTTGACCGGGTCATGTGTATTCATGTTCACCATGTATATAATACGGTATATTTTTATGCTTCAAGTTAAACTTATTTCTGTTTATTGCCAAGGCAACATATTTTTTCATCTAATATTTATATTGTTTTTTAATATCTTTAGTTAACAATAATAACAGAAATATTGTTATTATTCAAAACTTATTTTTCCTGTCACACAACTACAAACTGTGTGTGTGTGTGTGTGTGTTCATGTAAAAATCAAAAAAAAATTTAATGCTCTTTACTTAATGATATTTAATAAAGCAAAAGGCGAATATAAAGCTGTGTGTGTGTGTGTGTGTGTAACGTACGGACAGAGGCGGTCGGATCCATGTGCAGCACTTTATTTAAACTTAAAGACAAGCAGACATAAACTCAAGCAGACAGTTAAACAAGGGGCAATCCGGTAACTCGTGGTCAAAAACAGGCTTAGGTCGAGGCAGGCAGCACAGGTTCGCAATAGTCCAGGATACAGGCAAAGGTCGAGAGTCCAGGGATACACGGAGAAACAGAACAGGGAAATAACGCTCAGAGATGCACGCTTACAGTGAAACAAGACTTCGCAAAGGACAAAGCAGAAACACAGGTTTAAATCAGGAACTCAATAACCAATAATGAAACACAGCTGAACATAATAAAACATAATGAGTCCGTGGGGAAAACATAACACAATGAGAGAGTGCCCTCCAGAGGCTCTCGAGGGCACTACAGCTGCCGATCATCACAGTGTGTCAGACATCCACACATTAATTCACTTTTCAACATTGGTTATAAAAATTAAAGAAGCAAAGCTTAAAAGTAACATCATCATTTAACATCCTGCCGTCATAAATACTGTAAACACTCTTCAGGAGTAAAGCTTGTGTGTTCCAGAGCTTAACTGCAGTCTTGTTGATTATTATCTGGTTTAGCATTATTTCTATTTGCCTCGAAATGAATAGGTAGACATTCGTTCTCGACTTTTTCACAGCCAAGAATCACATATTGGTTTTTCATTTCTACCTCCTTGACCTTATGCTTATTAATGTCAAAGGTAACATTGTAGAAGCTGAGAGGCTTCTTGCTGATGCAGAGGTTTACAGTGTTCGGATATATCTTTCCCCCTGTTGAACACACACCACCTAACACATTATTACTTTCTGATTGGGGAAAGAAGCTCTGAATCGGCCTTTCCCAGGTCTTTATTGACGCTATGAACTTATTCCATTCACCGATGTCCTCACTCTCTGGGCTTTTTTTGTTTAGGTGGTGTTTAATGAAGATGTTATATTGAGCTGCACGTTCAGCTTTTTTCCCCGCATCAACACAGCGCTTCTCCTGACTCGGACCCTGCAGACTCGGCTGGAGTGTGAGAGCCAAGACGATCACCAATAACAGCATTTTTAGGATCTGGGGATATTATTGTAAGATAAACATTTAGATTCAGAGATCGCAGATTCACTGTTGTCACAAACCATAAAATCCTAGAAAAGTATATTTGACTTGTTTAATTGCAATATAAAGAAACACTTTACCATAAGGTTTCACTAGTTTGTTACTGTATTTGTTCATCTTTGTTAACATTATTTCAGAATACATCTGTTCATAGTTTGTTCATGTTAGTTCACGGTGCATTAACTAATGTTAACAACTTATGATTTTAATAATGTATTAGTAAATGCTGAAATAAGAGTCAATTAATTAGTTCACCCAAAAAGGAAAATTCTGTTATTAAAGGTAGGGTTGGTAGAATCTTTCTAAAATACTTTTTTCCAAAAAAATTTAAACTGTCTTTATATATCAATGCATAATTAAAATGTAAGAACTCTGGAAAATAAATTATAAAAATCGAGTGTCTGTAGTCCTCTCAGGACTGTAATAAACACAGTTCATTGATTGGCGACTGTCACTCTCCCTCGCTACCATGACTACCAACTCTGCTGATACAGGATCAGCCCAAAAGCGCGCACACGTTTGAATACGCAGGGAAGCTAGTAATAACAGTTATGGCAGAGAAAGAACAGTCAAAATTCTCTGCATATACAGTCAGCGAAGGCAAACAAGTTAAAAAAAGGAAGACAGTATTTGAAAAGGCTATGAACAAAAAGTCTTTGGATAAATCAAGAAATAATACGAGTCAATATCGGCGAGGCTTTCCAGCGGTGGCGACAACTGAGGGATCTCAAGGGGCTTAAAAGTGACTCCATGGTGGCTTTATTTCTGCTGGACAGGTAATCTTGCTGTTTTCATTTTGATGGCATTTCGTTTTTCATGAAGCATGTATCACTAGCACAGGTAGCTACCCAATATAGCTACCTAACGTTACGTAGCATAACTAACGTTACACTGGCTTAGCTGTGACAGTGTAACTTTGGTGTCCACTGGTATAACTTACTGTTAGCGAGCCAGGGTTGAGATGATAAATAATCAATAGGCATATCTGCAGTTGAGAGCTGTTTTTTTTGTTGTTTTTTTTCGCCAAATCTAACTTTAGGTTAAAGTTTAGGGGATCTATTTTTATACCTAGCTTTACCCTATGCCTAAACTTTGTTCCTATGTTCACCGGGAACGGCAAACGTGTATCAACGAATGAGCTATTTATAGCTTTGCCTTACATTAAGTTTGATTCGGTTACGAGCTAGTAAAATATTTTAAACTTTACCAGTATCGATATGCGAGCTTGATAGTGAGTACTAACAGCCATGTTAGTTGTTTATATTCATACTGATAAAGTTAGTTATTTTATTATTGTGATTCTGACATGATGCATACCTGCCAACTTTTGAGGCTTTGCGTGAGACTTCACCAGGGGGGGGGGGGGGGGGGGGGGAATCCTACTCTCTGTATTAAGTAAGGTCTCTCTCTCTCTGCCGTTCGCGCGCCCTACGCGGTTTGAACGATGTACAGGAATCCTACTCTCTGTATTAAGCAAGGTCTCTCTCTCTCTGCCATTCGCGCGCCCTACGCGGTTTGAAGCAGAGTCCCTGTCTTGCATGCACGCTCGCTCTAGATTACGACCGATTTGAACGAATTTGCGGTATAACTATTCGATCACGAGTGGCTCAACACGTAGATCTATAGATAAACTCATCTTTCAGGCATTTGACCGACCGGGTTCACACTTCAGCGTGAGAAATCGGGGGGGTGGCGTGTGCGCGTGTGAAACCATTCAAATGCGGGTGTCTCACGGCCAATGCGTGAGAGTTGGCAGCTATGCATGATGTCACTATACATGCACGGCGCTCCTCTCCGCTCGGCTCTGGTAAACGCGTCCAACTCTTCCAGCTGAGCGAGCGGTCGTCAGCGTGCGGTCATGTGTTTTGGGGGCGTGGCTTTGGAAGGAGCCGAGAAGGGAGGGGGTGGGAGTTAATGGAATAATGAGCTGTTTATTACAGTCCTGAGAGGACTACAGACACTCGATTTGTATAATTTCTTTTTCAGAGTACTTACATTTTAATTATGCATTGATATATAAAGACAGTTTCAAATTTTTTGGAAAAAAGTATTTTAGAAAGATTCTACCAACCCTACCTTTAATTACTCGTCCTCGTGTCCAAACCTGTTCATCTCCAGAACACAAATAAAGATCTTTTTACTGAAACCGAGAACTTTTAGTAAATTGTGTTTTTTCCGCACAAACACACACTCGCGTCGCTTCAAAAAATGGTAGTTAAACCGCTGGAGTCACTGAGTATTTAATGATGTCTTTCTGATCTTTCTGGACCTTGAATGTGTAAATTGCGTTTCTTCCGATGGAGGGACAGAAAGCTCTCAGATTTTCATATTCATTTGTGTTCTGAATATGAACGAGGGTCTGATATGGATGTGGAACGACAGTAATAACGACAGAATTTTCATTTTTGCCTGAACTAACCCTTTAACATTCAGATTAATAAATGCTGTAGAAGTTTTGTTAATTTTTAGTTCATGTTTACTAATGAAACCTTATTGTAAAGTGTTCTATTCAAGAAAATCTATTATTGATTCATTTCTGCAAGAGAGAACTGGTGAATTCAAATGTAATTTTGTTCAAAAGTTTTATATATCAGATTCAGAACTATAGATGTATAGATTGCACACAAGGAACTGGGTGACAGAAGATTCCAGAGTGACAACTATTAAGACACATGCAAAATAGAAATTAAAATTAAAATTAAAATAAAAATTAAATTAATGTATATAAAAATACACAAAAGACAAATAAGACAACAGACAATACAAGTACAGAGATATAATTATACAAGTGATTGTGAATATGATGATATTCTAAATACATAAGACAGAAATAAAGAAGAATACATTACCTTGGAGAAGTGTGTGTGTCTGTGAAATGGAGATGATGTGAGAACGAGCGTTTGCTGAGTATGTGTGTGAGTCGGTGTGTGTGTGTGTGTCTGAGTCGGTGTGTGTCTGAGTCGGTGTGTGTGTGTCTTATATATGCACAGGTCAATGATGTCACGTGTGATAAGAGGAAGTAAAAGTGAGTGGGATAAAAAAAACTTGTTTTATCAGACTGTTATCAGACTGCCTACTTTTAAATCCATATGTTATAGGCTTGTAACTGAGAATGATAAGGAGTTCAGGGTTTTCCTCTTTCACATTTTTGAACACATAAGTCTGAGTGAATCATTTTTCCATTCGTCCGTGTCATTAACCCCGTGTGTTATCTGGTCGTTCACACAAGGAGAAGTGGGATTGTAGAGGAAGACAACCAGTAAAACACACACATTATACACACTCATTATACACACACACTTGAATATTAACATATGACCACGGAGAGAAAAAACAGAGTTGATGGCACTTTGATGCATTTTAAAAATCTAACTCTATATAACAACAAACGACGGAGAAACGCAGAAGAACATTTAAAAGGTCTAATAACATTTCCAGTATTTAAGACACTACAGTCTCTAAACAGGTTCAGGGTCTAATCTGCTCACATGTGTTTCAACTTTGTTTTTTTGCAGTTGGTCACTGTATTTTTACAGTGTGCAAGTGTTGAATACACAGACAGTCAATATACAATATTCAGTACAATACACTTGCAGTGAATACAGTTTACAGTTTATTCACCTTACTGTGAGCTGTGATTATTTACGTAACTGCAAAATGTGTTTACTTTGTTACAATATACTTTTTTCTGCATGCTTTGGATGCTGTTCTCCATCTCCATATATTTTTGATGTATTTTTATGTAGTGTTGGATTGAAATGCCTGGCTGAAATGGAAAAATTAATTCTTTAAACAGCAGTGCCTCAACATTTGAAACCTATAGGCCTATATTTCCCTTTTTAACAACTGATGACTTAAAGAAATGACATACGCTTTACTCAAGATCACACCAGTAGCCTAATCTCTCCACTACGACATGTCAGGTGAGATATAGAGATCATTTACATGTCAGTTGAGATAGACATAATTTACATAGCAACCCTGGTCAAGTCAAGTAGGCTATATTTATATAGCGCTTTTCACAATATACACTGTAAAAAATATTTTAGCAATTTAGTTATTTCAAGTTAGTTCCCTGAGCGCTCAGCTTTTATTTCTTATTTCTTGGTATCACATACGAAGGTTAAGGGAACATTTGATCATTTTGGAGGCAGAAGTGTTACTTTTGAATGTTTTCTGAAACAAGTGTGTCCGGTAACATTTAAAACCGTCAGGCGAACGTCCAACTAACGAAACGTTCCTGTAATTAAAGAGAGTTCTCAGTGAACGCGTCAGCTCGCCGTGTGTTGGCGGGAGTGTGACATCATCACACCTTCACCAGCGCGCGTGTCAGACGCGAGGCGTGAACGCGCCGTTTGGCACGAGCGCGCGTGCGTGTATATAAAGGCTCCAGACTTCAGTGTGAACATCATTCTGCTCGGATTTACTCTTCAGCTTCTCTTTCCTCCGACATTATGGAGAAAATCACTCGGACTCGCGGATTATTACACGCTGAAATGAGACCCTGGAGACCTTGGGTCAGTAAAACCAGCAAAGGACGCAAAACTGCCGCTCAGAAGGTACGAGATGAGATAATTCTATAATATTGAACTCTGATTATTGTATGTGCATTGTAAAAAATCTCTGTTTATTCCTCAGCCTTATGAAAGCCCTGATGAGCAACACTGTGAAGTGTCCACGATCACACACCCTGTGAAGTAAGATCACGTGATGATGCAGATGTTCAGATGATCTGCTTCTCCACAGAGTAACTCACTGGTTAAACTGGTTTCTGCAGGTTGTTTTGGCCCAAATCCCAGTGTTTGGATGACTTGTACCAGGAGGCGGAGGTTCTCCTGCAGAATTACCCGGTTCAGGCCACGATCTGCCTGTGTGAGGACTCACTCACTGAGGAAGAGGAAGAGGAGGAGGAAGAGGAGCTCCACTGAAGACCTTCATCACTGTGCTCATCTTATTTATATATATGGACCAATTCTGATTCACTTTATTTAGTTATTGTATGTAAATACTTGTGAATATGTACAGTATATAAAATTGCTTCCAGTGAAAGTTGAATGTAAATGTATTTTATTTTTTTAGTATTTATATAAATTTTTCTACATGTAATTTATTTCCTTGCAATAAATATCTAAACATTTAAAACTTTGTTTCTGATTGTTCTTTGAATCCCAGTGTTGCAAAGAAAAATCTCACATGTGACGTGAGTCTAAATAAGAGACTGAAGTGAACTAGAGTTAATATAGGGGTAAAAATGACAATATAAAAATATACATCTTATGAAGATCTGTTCATTTGTACAGTTTTCTGTCAGGCTGTGAGGGATATGGACTTTACAAGAGCAATTACAGGAGAAAAGTCCAAAATAATTGCTCTGTCTGAAAACATTATTTCTGAAACGTTTTTTTCTTGGTTTTGCGAATGTTGAGTGAACATTCCATTCTTCAAACATTATGGAACGTTACTTTTGAATCTGAATGTTCTAAACACAAGTAGGAACATTTAAAAAACGTTACATTTAAAAACGAACATCCAACTAAAACTTTCCAGAGATAGAACATTCTGTGAATGATGTTTCTGGACCAGATCGCTTCGACTGAACGTTCTATTATTGTTTGTTTGTTCATAAGTTTCAGCGCTGTGTAGTTGTCATGAGTTTGTGTTCAGCTCAACATGTTTTTGACGGACAGTAGAATCACGTCCTCTTATAACACTCTCTTCTTCTCTGAGGTGTGTTTCTGAAGGAGAGACTCCAGACACACACACACACACACACACACACACACACACACACACACACACAGGCGTTACATGGACGTGTTAAAGTCTGAACGTGTCATGAAGCATTTTACTGCTGCTTTCCCACACTGACTCTCTCACACACACCCACACACACACACACACACTCCATAACACTGATGAGATCAAAAATATTAACTATAATGGAGCTCACTTTAGCCTGTGAGACTGAGAGGAGTCCGTGTGCGTGTGTGTGTGTGTGTGTGTGAGAGAGAGAGAGGAGTCAGTGTGTGATCTGCAATCCAGATTTTTTTGAATGCTCTTTATTTAATGATAATTAATAAAGCAAAAGGCGAATAGAAAGATGTGTGTGTGTCAGACATCCACACATTAATTCACTTTTCAACATTGTTAGATAGAAATGAAAGAAGCAAAGCTTAAAAGTAACATCATCATCATCATCATCATCGTCTCATTTCTGCCGTCATAAAGACTGTAAACACTCATCAGGAATAAAGCTTGTGTTCCAGATCTTAACTGCAGTTTGGTTGATTTTTATCTGGTTTAGCTTCATTTACATTTTCCTCGACATCAACAGGTAGACATTGGATGGTTTTCATTTTTTCACAGCCAAGAATCACATGTTTATTTATCTTTTCGACCTTCGTGACATCCCTCTTCTTAGTGTCGACGGCGACCTTGAAGAAGTTGATCGGCTTCTTGCTGATGCAGAGGTTTGCTGTGTTCGGATATATCTTTCCCCCTGTTGAACACACACCTCTCACTTTCCCATGTTCTGATTCGGGAAAGAAGATCTGAGTCGGCCGGTTCCAGGTGTGAATGCGGTCAATGACCTTCTCCCATTCACTGATGTCCAGATTGTTTGGATGGCTGAGTAGGTGTCGTTCAGTGAAGACTTCATATGGAGATATATCATGCTCAACAACACAGCGCCGCTCCTGGCTCAGAGCCGGCTGGAGTGTGAGAGCCAAGACCACCACCAATAACAGCATTTTTAGGATCTGGGGATATCATTGTAAGATAAACATTTAGATTCAGAGATCGCAGATTCACTGTTGTCACAAACCATAAAATCCTACAAAGTATATTTGACTTGTTTAATTGCAATACAAAGAAAATGGTAACACTTTACATAAGGTTTCACTAGTTATAATTGCTGTATTTACTAACATGATCAATACATTAGTTACTGTATTTACTAACATGATCAATACATTAGTTACTGTATTTACTAACATGATCAATACATTAGTTGCTGTATTTATTAACATGAACAATACATTAGTTACTGTATTTACTAACATGAACAATAAATTAGTTGCTGTATTTACTAACATGATCAATACATTAGTTGCTGTATTTACTAACATGATCAATACATTAGTTACTGTATTTACTAACATGATCAATACATTTGTTACTGTATTTACTAACATGATCAATACATTAGTTACTGTATTTACTAACATGATCAATACATTTGTTACTGTATTTACTAACATGATCAATACATTAGTTATGTATTTACTAACATGAACAATACATTAGTTACTGTATTTACTAACATGAACAATAAATTAGTTACTGTATTTACTAACATGATCAATACATTAGTTGCTGTATTTACTAACATGATCAATACATTAGTTGCTGTATTTACTAACATGATCAATACATTAGTTACTGTATTTACTAACATGATCAATACATTTGTTACTGTATTTACTAACATGATCAATACATTAGTTACTGTATTTACTAACATGAACAATACATTAGTTACTGTATTTACTAACATGAACAATAAATTAGTTACTGTATTTTCTAACATGATCAATACATTAGTTGCTGTATTTACTAACATGATCAATACATTTGTTACTGTATTTTCTAACATGATCAATACATTAGTTACTGTATTTACTAACATGATCAATACATTAGTTACTGTATTTACTAACATGATCAATACATGTGTTACTGTATTTACTAACATGATCAATACATTAGTTACTGTATTTACTAACATGATCAATACATTTGTTACTGTATTTACTAACATGATCAATACATTTGTTACTGTATTTACTAACATGATCAATACATTAGTTATGTATTTACTAACATGAACAATACATTAGTTACTGTATTTACTAACATGAACAATAAATTAGTTACTGTATTTACTAACATGATCAATACATTAGTTGCTGTATTTACTAACATGATCAATACATTAGTTGCTGTATTTACTAACATGATCAATACATTAGTTACTGTATTTACTAACATGATCAATACATTTGTTACTGTATTTACTAACATGATCAATACATTAGTTACTGTATTTACTAACATGAACAATACATTAGTTACTGTATTTACTAACATGAACAATAAATTAGTTACTGTATTTTCTAACATGATCAATACATTAGTTGCTGTATTTACTAACATGATCAATACATTAGTTGCTGTATTTACTAACATGATCAATACATGTGTTACTGTATTTACTAACATGATCAATACATTAGTTGCTGTATTTACTAACATGAACAATACATTGGTTGCTGTATTTACTAACATGATCAATACATGTGTTACTGTATTTACTAACATGATCAATACATTAGTTACTGTATTTACTAACATGATCAATACATGTGTTACTGTATTTACTAACATGATCAATACATGTGTTACTGTATTTACTAACATGATCAATACATTAGTTACTGTATTTACTAACATGATCAATTACATTTGTTACTGTATTTACTAACATGATCAATACATTTGTTACTGTATTTTCTAACATGATCAATACATTAGTTACTGTATTTACTAACATGATCAATACATTAGTTACTGTATTTACTAACATGATCAATACATGTGTTACTGTATTTACTAACATGATCAATACATTAGTTACTGTATTTACTAACATGATCAATACATTAGTTACTGTATTTACTAACATGATCAATACATTAGTTACTGTATTTGTTCATTTTTGTTAACATTAGTTAAGAATACATCTGTTCATAGTTTGTTCATGTTAGTTCACAGTGCATTAACTAATGTTAACAACTTTTGATTTTAATAATGTATTAGTAAATGCTGAAAGTATATGAATTAGTTCACCCAAAACTGACAATTCTTTCATTAATTACTCTTCCTCGTGTCGTTCCCTAACAGAAAGCCCTCGGATTTCATAAAAAAATAAATAAAAATTGTGTTCTGAAGATGAACGAGGGTCTGATATGAATGTGGAACGACAGTAATAATGACATAAATGTTATTTTAGTGTGAACTAACCCTTTAAATTTAAAATTAATAAATGCTGTAGAAGTTTTGTTAATTTTTAGTTCATGTTTACTAATGAAACCTTATTGTAAAGTGTTACCAAGAGAACCTCTATTATTGATTCATTTTTGCAATTAAGAGAGAACTGGTGAATTCAAACATAATTTTGTTCAAAAGTTTCAGATTCAGAACTATAGATTTATATTTAAAGATTACACACGAGGAATTGGTCTGTGACAGAAGATTCCAGAGTGACAACTATTAAGACACATAAGGAAAAAAAAAAAGAAATGAGTAAAAAGAAAAAGAAATGTATATAAAAATAGACAAAAAAAGACAACAGATATACAATTATACGAGGGAATGTGAATAATATGATATAATTCTAAATACATAAGAAAGATATAAAGATCAGGAAGAAAACATTACCTTGGAGAAGTGTGTGTGTCTGTGAACTGGATCTCCGTTTGAGCGTTTGCTGAGTGTGTGTGTGTCATACGCACAGTCAATGATTACACACGCGATAACAGGAACAGTAAAAGTAAGTGGGAAACTATTTGTTAATACATTTTATATTATGGCAAGATGTTTTAACTGTTATTCATTTCCAGGATATGAACTGTTGATATCAACAATTACATTTTCACAAGTTAAAATAGTTATTGATATCAGAAATTACATTTCCACTAGTAACAATGATAATTCTTGATATCCACAATAACATTCTCACTAGTTAAAACGATCATTCTTGATATCAACAATTTAATTTCAACTAGTAAAAACTATCATTCTTGATATCTGTAATTGTATTTTCACTAGTGAAATGTCACCATAGTCTGCCATTCAAAATCAGTTGTTGATATCAAGAATATATTTCTTACTAGTTGAAATTCCAGTTTCACATATCAGAAATACAACTAGTAAAAACCTTTATTTTTGATATCAAGAATTCAATTGTTACTAGTTGAAATGTCTATTCTTGATATCAAAAATTGAATTGCTACTAGTAACAATGTTCATTTTTCATATCAATAATAACATTTTCACTAGTGATAATGTTCATTTCTGATATCATGAATGTGATTGTTACTAGTAAGAAAGCCATTTTAGATATCTGAAATAATATTGATATCAGAAATGAACATTTTTACTAGTAGCAATTCAATTGTTGATATCAAGAATAGACATTTCAACTAGTGACAATTGAATTATTGATATCAAGAATTCGCATTTTTACTAGTAACAGTGTAATTGTTGATATCAAGAATTCGCATTTTTACTAGTAGCAGTGTAATTATTGATATCAAAAATGATATTTCTAGAAAAAAAATTATTCTTGATATCAACAATTGATTTTGAATGGCATGGTGACATTTCACTAGTGAAAATACAATTACAGATATCAGCAATTAATTTTTTTATATCAACAATTCATATCCTGGAAATGAATAAAAGTTGAAAGGGCTTGCCATATTTATATGGTGTTTGAAATATGTTAAAGTGTTCTTCCATATACTGATGTAAGCCCGTCTATTGGTCCAAGGAGAACGAAGGTTACTCTGCGTATCGCTGGCCTTTCCTTTTACGCAACACAACAAGATTAAATGCAATATATTTTCTCATATGTATTGACTCGTTATTTCATCTGCCTGATATCTGGGTATCATTAAAGTGAACGAATATTTGATTATTCTTTTAAACTCTGATTTTATTGTACCCGCTTAGATCATGAAGCTATATCACGACACCTCGTCATCTCAGCAATTCAGAGGTGATTTGACTTAATATCTAGGACTTGCCGTCTTCACATGGACATAATCAAAGATATATATATATATATATATATATATAAGTCCCCTTGAACGCCTCTAGAAATTAAATCAATGTTTTACTTTAGTAGGGATGATATACCACCATGAAAGATGCCAGTCGATCAATTTAAAGGACAATTCAGTGAAAAATGAACCTAGGGATAATTAACACACGGTTACTGAGTCGATCGTTCTCTGCAATGCGTTTTCATGATAATCAAATGTAAAGAGTTTTATCTCTAAAAACAGATTAGCTTATAACGCTAGTATATGGGGCATAGAATAAGTAAAAGTAAATCGCTAGTTAATACCACTAACCAGGCTCAGAATAGCCTCACACGGTATAATGAGGGTCCCTACAACCTAGAACTCTGTAAGTGTACAGACAGTTTAATAAGAAGATGCTTTATAAAGACAGTACATCGTGTACATCTTGGAAAACAGTCTTGACTAGTCGAGCCATGAACGCCGTGCTAAGTGAGATGGTCGATAGGAATTACGTTTCCAAGATGGCTCCCGCCTGTACACGCATAATGTCTATAAAGCATCTTCTTATTAAACTGTCTGTACACTTACAGAGTTCTAGGTTGTAGGGATCCTCATTATACCGTGTGAGGTTATTCTGAGCCTGGTTAGTGGTATTAACTAGCGATTTACTTTTACTTATTCTATGCCCCATATACTAGCATTATAAGCTAATCTGTTTTTAGAGATAAAACTATCATGAAGACACATCGCAGAGAACGATCGACTCGGTAACCGTGTGTTAATTACCCCTAGGTTCATTTTTCACTGAATTGTCCTTTAAGTTCTCTGAGAATGGCTTCAGATCACACCCGTGGTCAGGGCGCACATTTATCTGAAGTAATCATTAACTTAAAACATCTAGACACAACCGACTCTAGGTCGATCAAAACAGCGTTTGCTGATAATAGTCGGAAATAGCTGAAGCAATTAAAAGAATGTAAATGATGTCTATCTCAACTGACATGTAAATTATGTCTATATCTCAACTGACACGCCATAGTGTGATCTTGAGTAAAGCGTACATCATTTCTTTAAGTCATCCGTTACTCATAAAGGGAAATATATTGGAGGTTTCTAGTGTTGAGGCACTGCTGATGGGGATTCCTGATGGGCAACACATTTCAGTCCAGTCACAGTCATTTTAATGTATGCTAACACAAGACAAAACACAAGCCGTACAGAAGATGTAGGCTAGACCCACGCAGGATCATGATGAACTTCTGTTACAGTGTTTCTACATCGATAAAACATTTATTACACTGAAAAACACATTTTCTCACCACTGTGGGTTAAAAAACATTAAACACAACTAAATCTTTAACATGCAGAGAATCTGATCATTCACACACTTTCGGTATTTAGTGTACGAGTGTCCCCTAGTGGACGCTTAGTAAACACACTATTTGTTTGCTTGTTTTATTGTAATTTGACAGTTTATAACAAACAAAAACTGTAAAAAGAAATGTTTTCAGCGTATTTTCTATAAGTATTACCAGACGGCGCTAATATTGGTGAATCTGCCTTTGTAAAACAGTGAATAACTTCACCTGCCAGACCATGTGACCGCAAACACCGGTTCTGTTCTCTTTCAGCTGCACACACACTTCAGCTGTACACACACTCTCACCAGGACAGAAGCACAGGTAAGCGTCTTCTGCTCCTCAGCTCGGTGTGTGTGAAGTTTATTCTGAGCGTTTGTCTCACTCTTGAACTGGAGAATAAAGTTCATGAACCCGCTCGTGCGCACGAGTCTCAGCGGGAGCGCGCGTCATGTTTGTGTTTGAGAGCAAATGCTTTGGGTTTCACTTCACACCTGTAAACAGTGTTAAATACCACACCACTTCATTATCACCAAATCATCATATTTAAAACGAATAAAAAGCCAAACCTGTAAATGAGCAAAATGTGTCGCAAGAAAGTTATTAAAGTGTTATTTCTGAATGTTCCCTGAACTCTTATTTTTTATTTTCTTGGTAACAGTACGTACATACGAAAGTTAAGGGGAGATTGATCATTTTGGAACCAAAAATGTTACTTTTGAATGTTCATTCTGAAACAAACAGGGATGGAAACATTTAAAAACGTCTTCAGCCAAACGTCCAACAAACTAAACGTTACTAGGCCTATTATTAAAGATATTTTTTATTGCAAATTTTAACAAACATAAGATACAAAATCAGACAAACTTTCAGACAATAAACAAGTTGTAGTTCAATAGTTAACGAGAAAAATAATATAAAGAAGCCTGATTTATTGACTGAAAATGATTTCTGCCACGAGATGTAGGCCTAAAAGAAAGAAGAAAAACAAGGCGGCACAAAAATGAATAAAATCATATTATGAAAGAATTTTAAACATGGCAGAACTTTTTGCAGACATTGAACGCGTCAGCTCGCCGTGTGTTGGCGGGAGTGTGACATCATCACACCTTCACCAGCGCGCGTGTCAGACGCGAGGCGTGAACGCGCCGTTTGGCACGAGCGCGCGTGCGTGTATATAAAGGCTCCAGACTTCAGTCTGAACATCATTCTGCTCGGATTTACTCTTCAGCTTCTCTTTCCTCCGACATTATGGAGAAAATCACTCGGACTCGCGGATTATTACACGCTGAAATGAGACCCTGGAGACCTTGGGTCAGTAAAACCAGCAAAGGACGCAAAACTGCCGCTCAGAAGGTACGAGATGAGATAATTCTATAATATTGAACTCTGATTATTGTATGTGCATTGTAAAAAATCTCTGTTTATTCCTCAGCCTTATGAAAGCCCTGATGAGCAACACTGTGAAGTGTCCACGATCACACACCCTGTGAAGTAAGATCACGTGATGATGCAGATGTTCAGATGATCTGCTTCTCCACAGAGTAACTCACTGGTTAAACTGGTTTCTGCAGGTTGTTTTGGCCCAAATCCCAGTGTTTGGATGACTTGTACCAGGAGGCGGAGGTTCTCCTGCAGAATTACCCGGTTCAGGCCACGATCTGCCTGTGTGAGGACTCACTCACTGAGGAAGAGGAAGAGGAGGAGGAA
>JAULUF010000009.1:57245000-57322500 GCA_031834385.1 Semotilus atromaculatus
GCCTCTTGGGAACAGAATTCATCACAACTTATTCTAAATACATAAGAAAGAACGACAGACCGGGAAGAAAACTTGGACAAGAGTGTGTGTTGAGTCAAATGGAGCGTGATCTGAGATTGAGCGTTTGCTGAGTGTGTGTGTGAGTCGGTGTGTGTGTCTAATATATTCACAGGTAGTCAATGATGTCACATGATAAGAGGAAAAGTAAAAGTAAGTGGGATACTATTTGTCAGCAAAAGTTGAGCCACTTGTGAAGAAGCGTTCTGGGATTAAAAAAAAGTATCATCTGGAGGAGGAAGAGTGTGTGTAAGAAGTTACTCATAAGTGTGTGAGTGAGAGAGAACTGGAGTGTGTGAGTGAGTGAGTGTGTGTGTGTGTGTGTGTGTAAGGGGATAGAATAGGGTAAGAGTCCTCATAATGCTGTCGCACCAACATGTGTGTGTGTGTGTGTGTGTGTGTGTGTGTGTGTGTGTGTGTGTGTTTGAGGGTGTTAATCAGGATTGTTATTGTGTAGATTCACACCATCAGAGCTGAGCTTTGACCGGGTCATGTGTATTCATGTTCATCATATATATATATATATACTGAATATTTTGATGCTTCAACTTCAACTTATTTCTGTTTATTGCCAAGGCAACATATTTTTTCATCTAATATTTATATTGTTTTTTTAATATCTTTAGTTAACAATAATAACCCTGAAAGTGATATGATTCACTTAATAAATATTGTTATTATTCAAAACGTTTTTTTACTGTGTCACCCAAGAACAAACTGTGTGTGTGTGTGTGTCCATGTAAAAATCCAGATTTTCTTTTTAATGCTCTTTATTTAATTATATTTAATAAAGCAAAAGGCGAATAGAAAGCTGTGTGTCAGACATCCACACATTAATTCACTTTTCAACATTGGTTATAAAAATGAAAGAAGCAAAGCTTAAAAGTAACATCATCATCATCATCATCATCATCATCATCATCTCATTCCTGCCGTCATAAAGACTGTAAACACTCTTCAGGAATAAAGCTTGTGTGTTCAAGATCTTAACTGCAGTCTAGTGCTTTTTTATCTGGTTTAGCTTCATTTTTATTAGCCTCAAAATGAATAGGCCGACATATGTTCTCAACTTTTTCACAGCCAAGAATAACATGTCGATACATTGGTTTGACCTTCTTGACCTGCCTCCTAGAGTTGATGTAAACATTGTAGAAGCTGATCGGCTCGTTGCTGATGCAGAGGTTTCTGCTCGGATATATCTTTCCTCCTCTTGAACACACACCTAACACATTTCTCTGTTCTGCTTCGGGAAAGAAGGACTGAATCGGTCTGAGCCAGGTGTCAATGCGGTCAATGAACTTCTGCCATTGACCGATGTCCAGATTGTTTGGGATGTTGTTGTGTAGGTGTTGTTTAAGGAAGGTGTCATATTGAGCTGCACGTTCAGCTTTATTCCCCGCATCAACACAGCGCTGGCTCAGAGCCGGCTGGAGTGTGAGAGCCAAGACGATCACCAATAACAGCATTTTTAGGATCTGGGGATATTATTGTAAGATAAACATTTAGATTCAGAGATCGCAGATTCACTGTTGTCACAAACCATAAAATCCTAGAAAAGTACATTTGACTTGTTTAATTGCAACACAAAGAAACACTTTACCATAAGGGTTCACTACATAGGCCTGTGTTAAAGGAACACTCCACTTTTTTTTGGGAAAAGGCTCATTTTCCAACTCTTCTAGAGGTAAACAGTTTTACCGTTTTCGACCTTTTCCAAAAAAAAAGTGGTGTTCCTTTAACTAACATGATCAATACATGATCAATACATTTGTACATTTGCATTAATTAATGTTAACAACTTTTTATTCTAATTATGTATTTGTAAATGCTGAAATAAAATTAATTAGTTCACCCAAAACTGAAAATTCTGTCATGAATTACTCGTCCTCATGTCGTACCAAACCTGTTCATCTTCAGAACACAAATGAAGATCTTTTTAATAAAAACCCGAGAGCTTTTTGTAAATTATGTTTTTTTTCACACAAACACACACTCGCGTCGCTTCATAAAATGGAAGTTAAACCGCTGGAGTCATTGAGTATTTAATTATGTCTTTCTGATCTTTCTGGACCTTGAATGTGGAAATTGCGTTGCTTCCGATGGAGGGACAGAAAGCTCTCGGGTTTCATTATAAAAATATTAATTTGTGTTCTGAAGATGAACGAGGGTCTGATATGGATGTGGAACGACAGTAATAATGACAGAATTTTCATTTTTTGAACATTAATTTAATATTAAAATTAATAAATGCTGTAGAAGTTTTGTTCATTCTTAGTTCATGTTTACTAATGAAACCTTATTGTAAAGTGTTACCAAGAAAATCTCTATTATTGATTCATTTCTGCAATTAAGAGAGAACTGGTGAATTCAAACATAATTTTGTTCAAAAGTTTTATATTTCAGATTCAGAACTAGATGTATAGATTACACACGAGGAATTGGTCTTTGTGACAGAAGATTACAGAGTGACAACTATTAACACACATGTAATAATAAAAAAAAGAGATGAGTAAAAAGAAAAAGAAATGTATATAAAAATACAAAATAGACAAAAAAGACAACAGACAATACAAGTACAAAAATATATGACTGAATGTGAATAAGAGGATATTCTAAATACATAAGACAGAAATAAAGAAGAATACATTACCTTGGACAAGAGTGTGTGTCTGTGAAATGGAGTGTGATCTGAGATCAAGGGTTTGCTGAGTGTGTGTGTGAGTCGGTGTGTGTGTCTTATATATCCACAGGTCGTCAATGATGTCACATGTGATAAGAGGAAGAAAAAATTAAGTGTGCAACTATTTGTCAGCAGTTTTAGCCACTTGTGAAGAAGTGTAGTGGATTTTTTTATTTTTATTATCTACAAAAAATATGACAATATTTCACCAGTTAAGCCCAATTAGATATTGATATTAAAAGGTATATTTTATCAAACTGTTATTAGGCCTACTTTTAAATTCAAATACTTATGTCATAAGCTTGTAAGAACAATAAGGAGTTCAGGGTTTTCCTCTTTCACATGTTTTAACACATAAGTCTGAGTGAATCATTTTTACATTCGTTAGTGTCATTAACCCCGTGTGTTATCTGGTCTTTCACACAAAGCTGTGGAGAAGTGTGATTGTAGAGGAAGACAACAACCAGTAAAACACACACCTGCAACACACTCATTATACACACACTTGAATATTAAAGTGCCCCTATCATGGTATTTTAAAGTTTCCTAATGTTGTTGTATAGTGTCCTACAACATGTTTACACGCATCAAATGTAAAAAAAAAACTGTTTAATTTCCTCACAATATACATTTGCACATCATCACATTTTTTATGTTCTCAAACGGCTCGTCAAATGAATCAATCTCTCTAAATCCCTCCTTTCCGCGATTTTATCTTCTCTGATTGGCCAGACAGTCTGTTGTGATTGGCCTACCCGTGTACAGCGTCTCCAGAGCCTGAGCGTGACAGCGCGTCGACAACAAAAACGCCCACAGCTCTGCGTGTCCTGAGGCTTCCTACACCGTAAACTAAACACAGTAACGAACAATGACGTTGATTTTACCATATTAATGCGAGCGCGAGTCCGGTGATGAAATATTAGAAGAACTAGTTATTAAACCTCCATCGCAAGGACGACTCGATAATAGTGGCCCACAGCTGATCAGTATTTCAGTTAGACAGTGATCATGAGAGTTAGCCAGTTAGCAGGAGATCTACACAATATAAAACTCAAAACTAAGTATTTTGAACACAATCTTTCAAGAGCAAGCGGTTTGTGAATCCTGCATTGAACTCCCGAGATTTGAGAAGCAGTCCAAAAGAGAACACAGAAATAGTTTAGGATTATACTGCCCTACAAAGGCAAAGTGCAGTAACTACATATTTGGTCAAAATTGAGTTTAGACTGAAAATGGGCTTCATAACAGCTCCTTTGTCTTGTGACAAAAGCTCTTGGTCCAACTGGGTCCCGTTTTAGAGAAATCACTATGTCAAATTTGCAGTAACTACTAATTTGAAAACTTTAGAGGCATTTTTCTCAGTTTCAATGGTGGCGTAGTTACTGCACTTAGCCTTTGTAGGGCAGTATAGTGCTGTGTAAAGATGAATTTTAACCACAGATTCTTCACATGCTCATACTTGGGGAGTGAAAAATAACTGGCTTTACCTTCCCATCATGCACAGCGCCGTCTCCTTGACATGATGCTGTCCGGTTCAGAAATCAGCTCCGGTTTGAGGTTTAAGTTTCCCTGCGAGTGCGCGTGCAATAACTGGGCGCGGCCAATATGCTAATGTTTCGTATCTACGTCACTACGAAACGGCTAATGACTCCTTTCAAAAACAATTAATTTCATAGACTCAGAGTTGACTCTCACTTTTGAAAGACTCTGGGCCCTATCTTGCACCCGGCCCAAATGCCTTTGTACACCGACGCATGTATCATTCCTATTTTGCACCCGCGCAAAGCGGGCTTTTCCCTCCACAGACGCGCGTCGGTAAACTAGAGAATGAACTTGCGCTCCCTGGGCGGGTCGGCGCAAAAAAGGAGGCGTGTTCCGGCGCAAACAATCCCTGGTGCTATTTTGCAGTTCCAGAAAACAATTGCGCCACTGACCAGAAAAAACCTAGTCTAAAGTCAGTGGCGCGTTGAGCGTACATTCAGATGCTATTTTAAGCGCGCGTGCTTGGTCATAATACAGAGTGTGAACAACATGCACACACTGTAGATGATTCTCCCATCTACACAGATGCATTTTCCTTTTTGCAAATGATACATTATTATAAGGAAAAATATTAAAACACGAGGGAAATCATTGTTGTGTCCTTGACGATGGGAAAAATAGGCATAAAGCTTACATATTTACCCAAATTATTAAATACATGTATAACCGAAGCTAATTTGGGTGTGTTTGTCCCGTCCCCAATGTCACTTCTCTTTCTTTTACGGCCCTGACGAGAACATCGATCTCCTCGGCTGTGAACCGATTCTGAAGCGCTCCTGGTAAATGTGCCGTTATAATAGTATTGCGCCATGGAACAAGCGCACCTCGTTCATCATGCTCTTAAAGGGAATGTGATATGACGCTCTGATTGGTTTATTTCACTCTGAAGTCATCTAATCACTAGATTCTCTGAATGTAGAAGATTTGTTTTTTTTCTTTTTTGGTTTTTTTGTTTATTCACAATACCACTTCAAACATTACAATAATACAGTTAAGGGTACTGAATCAATTGGGTATAGTGAATGGGTCTCCCAAAGAAGTTAAGAAAGTATAGGTGGGGGCCCATGGTTTATTAAGGGTTGTGATACAGACAAGGTATACAAGTTACCACCTGTAACCAGATGATGAGTAAATGCACACAAAGTGCATCAGAACATCCATAATGAAACATACACATACATCCCAGTAATCCATGAGAAAACTAGATATAGGTTAATATGAAATAATTTTTTTGTTGTCCTTTGAAGTTGGAGATAGAGGGCAACACCTTGAGGCCATCATCAATCCCGTTCCAGATCTGCGGCCCCTACACACACTCATACTGGCGCGCATGTCAGAGACATTTCCCTAATACAAGTGGTTTGATTCTCATTTGGTATGTGCTGGGGGCTGGAGATATGAACAAGACTACTCGGTCTAGAGTTCAGACTATTTACAATTTGAAACATAAGGCACTAAAAGGCAGGCATTATGATATTCATTTAGCTCAGTCTTAATAACTCAAAGCGATAGAATAAAGGGCGGTGGGGGACTTTACCTCTGACCAGGACAGAGCCCGTACGGCTTTCTTTTGCAAGGATTCAAGTTTTTTAAGATGACTTGTGAAGGTGTTGCACCAAATCACATTACAGTAGTTAAGATGTGGTTCAAAGAGAGTTTAGTACATGCGACAGGCTTCCAGCAGGCCGTCAGACCAAAAGAACCAAAGGACGAAACCAAAGAAGATAAACACCATAAATTATAACAAGATTTATTGTAATTAAGAGTTATCACACAAGTATAACAAGAAGTTAGACCACATTCATCAGTGGGGACCACTGGTCAAAACAAAAAAAAATAAAAATAAAGTAAGTTATAATTCATCTACAGAAGACCAAGTAAAGCAATAAAAATCAAAAGAGTGGCATTTTCGTCAGAGAGACCCAAGGCCCAAATTAACAAACAAAAACCCCAATCTAACAAAATAAAAGGGCAACGTAACTAACCTAACACAAAGAAAAGAAAAGAAACTACAATAACACTTCCCTACCTACACTCTTCGATAAAACATAAGAAAAGAATATTTACCCCAAACAAAAGAGCAGGTCTCTCCTACATAACCACACGCTACATAAAACACGCAACCACAAGAAACATGACAACATTTATATTTGATCTGACGGCTGGCAAGAAGTCCGCGCCATTGCGACCGACCCGAAGCCGCAACAGTCTTCCCTGTCAACCGGAGGAGGAGGAGTTCTTAAACAGGACCGCCAGCTGATCGACCAATTACTGCCGGCAGGCTGTTATCGAATCAACAGTAACCTAAAACCCACAGAAAACATCACATACACAAATCTTATATAAATACATGAGGACAAAATATGAGAACAAATACACATAACGTAACAAGCAGACAGAGGAAGAACATGTCTGATCTTATAGAACAAGCCAACATATTTTGATCGTTTGTTTACAAGACATTTAAAGCTAAGAGAGTCGTCAATGAGGACCCCCAGAAATTTAGTGGAATGCTCTCTTTTTATCACCTGCCCATTGATTTTAATCAGGCAGTGAGCAGTGTTAAAAAAAAAAAAATTGCTTTGCTGACATTTAATGACAGTTTGTTGCATTTACACCACGAGTCAACTTTGGTTAATTCTGAGTTGACTATATCTTGTAGAATATATGGGTTCCTGTGTGATGTAAATACATTTGTGTCGTCAGCTCTAATATTTTAGAGGAATTTATAAACACAATACAAAATATAATTTTACGTTTTCACACAAAGATAGAAGTGTGGCTGTCCGTTAGACATAATCATGCATTACCATATTTACAGAGAAAAAAAATAGCTTCAGTGTTTAACAAAACGCGATATAAATACAACTCATATTATAATACGAATAATATTAACTACGTTTACTTCAAATAAAGAGTTGCATTTGACAATACAAGGCTTTATAAAACAGCCTATTGAAAACAACCGCCTCCACTCACCTCAAGAGACTACTGCGGGGATCCGTCAGCAACTGCTGCGTGAAGTCGATCTTTCAGCCAATCGGCAGCGAGCTTTGATTGAACGACCAATGACTCGGGAATACTGAGTTGTCTCAAAGGTGTCCAAAACTCGTTCAGTCATTCACTAATCTCTTTAGTGTGTGGCATTTGAGTGCACTATCTGCAAAGAGTGAACGAAATGAAGTGAAGTAGCTGTGTCCGAAACCACTCACTTGTTCACTCATTCACTAATCCTTATATAGTGTATGGCATTTGAGTGCATTATATCTGCAAAGAGTGAATGAAATGAAGTGAGTGAATTCGGACGCTATTACGTAAACACAGTGCGTCGGAGAGCTTGAGCAGAATAAATACCAACACCGCATTTTCCCTCTTCAATACAGTCATTAATTTGCTCTATTAGGTTGATTATTGCCATACAGGTTGTGCTCTTTTTTCTAAAACCGTATTGAGAAGGAACAAGAATATCCAGTTTATCAAGATAACCACTGAGTCTGTTGTATACCACTTTCTCCATTACTTTAGAGAAAGTGGGCAGAAGTGATATGGGCCGGTAATTGCTCACATCATTTCTGTCGGCCGATTTTTGTCATTTTAGGTACAGGGCCAGTAAGTAAAGAAAGGTTAATGCAATGAGCCAGTGGCTCTACAATGACATTCGCTATGGCCTTCATGATCCTTCTACATATTCCTTCCATATTGCATATTCCATATTGAGGCGAAAGTATTATTAATACTCTGTGCAAGATCAGCTTTGGCATCACCAAGGTCAGGTAGAGCAGTCGATTATTATGATTATCCTCCAGTTCCTCTGCGAAGCTTTTAACAGTTCCGTGTAATGACTTCTTTTGCTTTTTCTTATAATCTGCGTTCATTTATTTTTATAGGAAATATATTTCTCTTTATTTAAGCTAGAAGGATTGTTCATGTAGGATTTGTAAAGTCTACCTTTATATTTAATAGACTTCAACATTTCCTTTGTAATCCAAGGGTTCTCCAAGGGTTTTGTGTTTAATGTTTTGAGAACGTGGGTGATGTTTTCAAGAAATGTGTAAACACTGTAACAGAAGCTCTATTACTGATCATCGTGATCCTGCACGAGCGAGCACTACACATACAACTTCTGGACAGATTGTTTTCTGTTTCTTGTGCAGTTTAAATAAAAGCTAAGGCTGAAGTCTCATTCTTTATTATTTTTTATAATACATTAAACAGATGCAAATGACTGTGACTGGATTTAAATGCCTTGCTGAAATGGAAAAAGACATTCTTTATAAACCAGTAGTGGCATCAGTGCCTAAATACTTGAAACCTTCAGTATATTTCCCTTTTTAAATAACGGATGACTTAAAGAAATTACATACACTTTACTCAAGATCACATCAGTGCTGGTAGATTCTGTGGCCCAAACAACAGGAGCGCTTCTCAATTCTTATTTGTGGATCGTCGTTTCCTTTTCTCGCATCTCCGCTTCACCCCTGGGTTCTTCTCATTGGCCCTGTCCCAAATGGCACACTTCATATGCACTTTCGGGGTGCTTGTTGTCAATATCCCTCCTCGTTTCCTCGCTCCTCCGTCCTATGACCCAGAAACCAATCAAATCAAGCTCAGCCATCTTGAAGGACATCTCAATTCTCTAATTGCTCCGCGAGGAGTCGAGAGGTGTTTCTCAAAACCAAGAATGCAAAGAACGGACTTGTGTTCTTGGGGAGAACGCTCTTGCTAGTTGTTCTTGGAAGAATGAACTTACAAGGTGACGAGCACACAGACTTGTTTCACTGTTGTGTACATCTCCGAGGGTTTCCTAGTTTTATCTTGTTATCTGGTCTGTTATCTAGTCTTTATCCTAGTCTGTTATCCTAGTCTAGTCTGTTCCTGTCTGTGTATTCGACCTTTGCTGAACCTGTTCCTCGATTGTCTGCTGCCTGCCTATTGACCCCTGTTTCCCGGACGCGTCTCGTCTGTCGCCTGCCTCTGTCATCCCGCCTGGTTTTCAGATCCTGAGTATTGCCTTGTCTCCTTTGCTGTGTCTGCTGTCTGTGACCATTGCCTGTCTGACCTTACCCTTGTAAATAAACTCACGCTGCGTTTGGATCTACCTGTGTCTGGTGTATCATGACAGTAATGGCGCTTTTCCATTACCAGTATAGCTCAACTCGGCTCGGCTCGCCTCGCCTCGGCTCGCTTTTCGCTCCGTTTTCCATTGGAGATAGTACCTCCACAATAGTACCTGGTCGTCATAGCGACGCTGCAGGAAACTGCCGTGATGTAATCTTCTGCGCGAACCGCGAGTCGCGACACACCCACGACACACACTCCTCGTTTGACCACGCCGTATTCTTCCGAGTTGCCATAAAAAATAGTAGTAATGGGGATATCACGCAATCTGGCCAAACTATGTAAATTATTATTATTCAGGTTATTCAGGATACTCCGTCTGGCGCGTGTAATGATGACGCAGTGAATACTGACGATTCTCTCTGACCAATCAGCAGTCTGCTGTGTTTACACGTCACATTTTAGTATCGCCTCAGCTCGCTTAGAACCTCGCCGGAGGTGATACGAAAAAAATTACAGAAAGCAGGTACAGGTACAACTTTCACACAGTGGAAAACCAAACAAAGGCGAGTCGAGTCGAGTCAAGCCGAGCTGGTACTGTGTAGTGGAAAAGCGCCATAATAGAGCAGGTTGACATTTATAAGGTGGCTTTTACACTGGGCTGGTTTGCTGCGCTCCGAGCCCGAGCGCGATTGTTCCCCCCCGCAGCGTTGGTCTGGTTTCACACTCAACTTGATTCTATCGAACCCTGGTGCATTTGCGTGCATCTGACGTCATCGCAGACGTGCACGCCGCATGATAGAAAACAGAACGTGGGTCAATGCAGGCTCAGTGTATCCAAGGTAAATCAACAACACTATCATACCTTACATGTGTTTTATTTAACTAAATACATCACAATCAGCTAAGACGCATGCGCAGGTCACTTTACTTCCTGAACAAGTGCGCACCCGAGTCCGTGTTGCACATTCACGCGAGCCGCGGCACGGTTCGGGAGCAACCAAACTCAGACCACCTCCTCCAGGTAGTCTCGGGTTCGGGAACTCAGACCACCTCCTCCAGGTAGTCTCGGGTTCGGGAACTCAGACCACCTCCTCCAGGTAGTCTCGGGTTCGGGAACTCAGACCACCTCCTCCAGGTAGTCTCGGGTTCGGGAACTCAGACCCCCTCCTCCAGGTAGTCTCGGGTTCGGGAACTCAGACCACCTCCTCCAGGTAGTCTCGGGTTCGGGAACTCAGACCACCTCCTCCAGGTAGTCTCGGGTTCGGGAACTCAGACCACCTCCTCCAGGTAGTCTCGGGTTCGGGAACTCA
This sequence comes from Semotilus atromaculatus, assembly GCA_031834385.1. Classification (NCBI taxonomy): domain Eukaryota; kingdom Metazoa; phylum Chordata; class Actinopteri; order Cypriniformes; family Leuciscidae; genus Semotilus; species Semotilus atromaculatus. The sequence continues at coordinate 57,255,651 of JAULUF010000009.1, forward strand.
GACCCCCTCCTCCAGGTAGTCTCGGGTTCGGGAACTCAGACCACCTCCTCCAGGTAGTCTCGGGTTCGGGAACTCAGACCACCTCCTCCAGGTAGTCTCGGGTTCGGGAACTCAGACCACCTCCTCCAGGTAGTCTCGGGTTCGGGAACTCAGACCACCTCCTCCAGGTAGTCTCGGGTTCGGGAACTCAGACCACCTCCTCCAGGTAGTCTCGGGTTCGGGAACTCAGACCACCTCCTCCAGGTAGTCTCGGGTTCGGGAACTCAGACCACCTCCTCCAGGTAGTCTCGGGTTCGGGAACTCAGACCACCTCCTCCAGGTAGTCTCGGGTTCGGGAACTCAGACCACCTCCTCCAGGTAGTCTCGGGTTCGGGAACTCAGACCACCTCCTCCAGGTAGTCTCGGGTTCGGGAACTCAGACCACCTCCTCCAGGTAGTCTCGGGTTCGGGAACTCAGACCACCTCCTCCAGGTAGTCTCGGGTTCGGGAACTCAGACCACCTCCTCCAGGTAGTCTCGGGTTCGGGAACTCAGACCATCTCCTCCAGGTAGTCTCGGGTTCGGGAACTCAGACCACCTCCTCCAGGTAGTCTCGGGTTCGGGAACTCAGACCACCTCCTCCAGGTAGTCTCGGGTTCGGGAACTCAGACCACCTCCTCCAGGTAGTCTCGGGTTCAGGAACTCAGACCACCTCCTCCAGGTAATCGGCTGGCCATCACTACATACACGGCGTCAAACACATTGGTATCATCTCATTTACAAATGTTTTCTGTGTAATACCCCACCCTATCTAAGATCATTAATTTCCAGAGCAACCCCCTCTATGAACCTTGGTTCCAGCAGGTCTATCACGCTGATGCCTACTAAAGCCCGTACTTCTTTTGGCCACCTCTCCTTCCAGTTCTCTGCTGCTAATGATTGGAAATCTTTGAAGCTTGAATCCATTGTCCCATTAACTACCTTTAAATTACTGTTAGCAAATGTATTGTCTGACCATTGTACATGCTAACATTGTACACTTTTTGCACTATTTGTACAAAATTGTAAATGTCTTGTAATTCTTTTAATGTCTTCTTTGTTTGTAATTACATGTGCAACTTTATGTTTTTTGTACCTCAACGCTTTTATCTTGGCCAGGTCGCCATTGTAAAAGAGAAAGTGTTCTCAATGTGCTAACCTGGTTAAATAAAGGTTAAATAAAAAATAAACTTCTTGAGGTGAGTTAAGGTTTCTGCAAATCTTGCTTAATAAGCTGGATGTCCTTCCTCTGTCTGTCGTTTATGCTGTTGTCTTCTAGCTCTTCTTCACTGTAGTCTTCATCTCTTCTCCGCAGACGCTTTCAACACGCTCTCCTCACCTCCGTGTAACCGCTAAACTCTGTGGTTGGTTACAAAACATTACGTTCCAGAACCTAACTTTCAAAACTTTTGCTCATCTCATCCTGCTCTACAAAAAAGAGGAAATCAAATACATTTGTTTCTGCATTGACTCCATATTAAGTAATGCAGGTTATTTTCAAGCAGCATTTAAGCATCTTTATATGGCATTAACTTAAAAGCAAGCAAATAATATTTCTTTGAAACAGGTAAATATCAATATCAATATCCAAAACACGTTCATCAGCTGGAGGAAAAATCATTCTGAAAGGGATTCCAACAATATCGCTTCTTTATGCCTATTTTCATTATAACTGTGGTGTGAACTCTACTATATTTAATATTTAGAATGATTTTAAGAACTATATCTTTATCGTTATCTTAATAGTTATCGTCCTTGGTGTGAACGGGCCTTAATACTGTTATTTCTCACAATATGACATGTATAAAACATCAATAACACAATAACAAACACTAATGACACTCATCTTCATCAACCACTACAGGTAAATAACAGTAGAATAATATGTATTGAGATTCATATGCTGATTATTGATGTTTAAAAATAGGCATAAAGAAGCGATATTGTTGGAATCCCTTTCAGAATGATTTTTCCTCCAGCTGATGAACGTGTTTTGGATATTGATATTGATATTTACCTGTTTCAAAGAAATATTATTTGCTTGCTTTTAAGTCAATGCCATATAAAGATGCTTAAATGCTGCTTGAAAATAACCTGCATTACTTAATATGGAGTCAATGCAGAAACAAATGTATTTGATTTCCTCTTTTTTGTAGAGCAGGATGAAATGAGCAAAAGTTTTGAAAGTTAGGTTCTGGAACGTAATGTTTTGTAACCAACCACAGAGTTTAGAGGTTACACGGAGGTGAGGAGAGCGTGTTGAAAGCGTCTGCGGAGAAGAGATGAAGACTACAGTGAAGAAGAGCTAGAAGACAACAGCATAAACGACAGACAGAGGAAGGACATCCAGCTTATTAAGCAAGATTTGCTGAAACCTTAACTCACCTCAAGAAGTTTTCTCATGGGAAAGAAGACAAAATTATCAATCCAGATTATTCCAGTTTGGCAAACCAGCATCTGGTTATGATAATCCAACTGGGTAGTTTATGAGGGGGTGCATCATTCCTACTGCCAGTGAAATTTAACACTGTTTTCATATGGAAAACATCAGCAGGGTGTTAAAGAAACACAGAAGCAGTGTTAGAGTTAATTCGTGTAAGTGATTAATTGAGTGATGATTGTTTGATTATTGAAGACACCATATGTTAATGAGCAGAATCACTGAAGAAAATTATTATACAAAATACATTTTAAACTTGTAAGGAGGTTCCATGAACGTCTATATCGGACGTTCAGAACTCGTCAAAAAAGATGTAATAAAAACATTAATTCTGGCTCCTCAGTGGACGTCTCCTCAAGGGGAGACCGGGGACAGTTGCAACACTTTATGCTTTTGGCTCTGTTACGCAGAAATGGTTTGGATTAGACAAACCAATTGTTTATACAATAATCTTACATCTGTCTGTTAATGACCCTAGGCTGGGTCAGGAATTATTTAAAGAATAGGTGTCAAAGAGTGCAAATTAGGGGGTCTTTTTCTGATAAGCTCACCATTGAATCTGGTGTGCCACAGGGGTCCATTTTGGGTCCCCTGTTGTTTACATTATATATTAACAACCTTGGTGATAATCTATCAGATACAAGTATCCATTTATATGCCGATGATACCATTTTATATTGTTTTGCATCTTCTATTGAAAATTGCATTTTAAAGTTGCAGGAAGCATTTGAATTAGTTCAGCGTAACCTATCTTCTTTAAAATTAGTCCTAAATGATAAAAAAACAAAATATATGGTCTTTTCTAGGAAACATAAAACTGATTCTTCTCCACCACCTATTTACACTTTGCAGGGTAACTCTATAGATTTGGTCTCCTCTTACAAATACCTAGGGTTTGTGTTGGAAGAGGACTTATCATTTAAGTTACATGTTAAACAATTGTTGTCTAAGTTAAGGTTACAGCTGGGCTTTTATTTTCGGAACAGTGCATGTTTCTCACAGTCAGCCAAGAGAAAGTTGGTGGAATCTACCTTTTTACCCATCTTAGATTATGGAGATGTTTTTTACAGAAATACCACTAAAGCTCTCTTAAAATCAGTAGATTCTGTTCATCACTCTGCTCTAAGATTTATAACTTGCACAAAATATCACACTCACCACTGTGCACTGTATGAAATGGTAGGTTGGCCTTCACTTCACATAAGAAGGTACAAACACTGGCTCATACTTGTATACAAGGCATTAGTCGGCCAGCTTCCTCAATATATCAATAGCTTATTAACTTTTAATAGTCAAGGGTATAATCTACGTTCAAGTAGATATATTCTGTTAAATGTTCCTTTAATGAAGACAGAGTTTGGAAAAACTGCTTTTATTTATAGTGCATCAGCTGCTTGGAATGAGATCCAAAGTTCATTGAAACTTGATGAACTTATTTCAGTATATGAGTTCAAGTTACATTTAAACAAATTATTCAAATCTGTCTGCACTTGCTCTTAACGTTTAATCTTGTTTTATTTTTATATATGTGTGTGTTTGTGAAATCTGTTTTATGTAGTTATGTATATTGTGTGCTGCTATTTTGGCCAGGGCACACTTGTAAATGAGATATTTATCTCAATGTGTTTATTTCCCTGGTTAAATAAAGGTTTAATAAAAAAAAAAATGGTCTAAACCATTTAAAGATAATTACAGAATCTACATTTTTCACAATTTGCATTTGAATGTAAGGAGTCAGACGTTGGCCCCGGGGACAGTTGCAACATGTTACAAATACAATATATTACAATATATGTCAGTGTTAGCAAAATGATTACTATCAAAAATGTGAGTTATAATAATATTACAGTGTTATTTATTCATCAGCTTTGATTAGATGACAATTATAGATTTGTCTAGATGAGTAGGTCTTATGTGCAGATGTCAAATATTCAAACTGATATAAAATACAGGCTTTTAGTGACATAGGAAGAATGGAACAATTTGTGAGGCAATTAACTTTTATTTAGCCTATTGTCATGTAAAACATTTTTTAAAAACTATTTTATATTATTATTTTTCATTTTAGCAATTTTTTTTTTTTTTTTACAATATTTATTACAAACCCTCGTGGAGACAACAGCAACAGCAACAAAATACAGATTGACAATGAAAAAAATAAAATTAAAATAAAATAAGGCATTGTTCTCAACTAAATAATATGTGTTACAGGATCAAATACATTTCAGCAGCATAACAAATAGCTTCTACAGATTGTTTAAAAAATTTTACAAGGTTAAAGGAGGATAATAACATACGAAAATCATTTTTAAAACAGTTTACATTTGGCAATTGTTTTTTCCATTTATTTTTGTGAATGTGGTATTTACCCATAATGATGATAAGGTTAATCAAAAGTGAAATGTCCTTCGTCATTTTAGAATTATAAATAAGGATATCTTCTATTGTAAATTGTTCAAGTTCACTAATTTTATTTTTCATCCAGCTGTGGACATCTTGCCAGAACTTCCTAACTGAGCAAAGGAAGAATAAATGTTCTGTTCGTTCTGGGTTTTCATGACAAAATTCACAAGGGTCAACTTCAAAACCACATCTCCCCCTCAGGGTCTCCGCAGATGGATAGTAGTTGTTAAGAATTTTACATTGCATTTCTTTTACTTTGGGTGCAATTGGCCATTTATACATTTCCAGTGTTTTTCTGTAATTGTTGGATTATCTAATATTTTAAGTTCTGCCTTCCTATCATAATCATGATATATATATATATATATTCTTTGAAAGCTTTATTTAAATATTTTTTGTCACATTTTTTGTCCATAATGTTTAATTCTGCTATCGTTAAGTTTGGAAGCTTGATTTGAACATTAGAAAAACCTATTGTGTTTTTTATCAGCTGTATCAAACTCACTGGGATAGATTTACAGATTTTCCTATATTCTTTAAGAGAACATTGAATATTATTAAATTTGTTTTTCAGATCTTGCAGCTGTAAGATTTCACCGTTTATATCTAAAATGTCATGTACAAAGATAATGCCCTGGTCAAACCAAAGCTGAACAAAGACTTTTTGTTTGATACAATTCCTCTATTATTCCACAAGGTGGCGCAGTGAGGGGTAAAGTTATGGGTAAACACCATCTTCCAATGATGCAAAACCTGTTTGTGAAACTCAGATCATTTAAAAGGTATTTTAGAAATTTCAAAGTCACATTTCAAAAGAAAATTTAACCCGCCGAACATCTTGAAAATACTTTTTGGAATGTGAAACCATATTGAAACTCTTTCAACCACATTGCTAGGCAAGGAACTAGCACAGTTCCTAGCATTGCCTCAAAATCCACTGTTCTGATACCCCCCCCCCCCCCCCTCCTATTATACTCTTTAACCAACTGAGATTTTTTAACATAGTAGGTCTTGTTTCTCCAGATAAATTTATATATAATGGAGTTAATTTTCCTCACGTTTTTTGGAGCAATGTAAAGAGATTGACATGGATATATCAATTTGGATATTCCCTCAGCCTTGGACAGTAAATTACACCCAAAAATGGAAAGATCTCTACTAAGCCAATGGTTTAAGGATATTTGTATTTGATCAATTTTTTCTTTTATATTAATTTCCTCTCTTTGTTTTTCATCTTTAATCAACTTAACTCCAAGATATTTAACTTCTTTTTTAACAGGGATTGACATTATTTCTGTATCTATACAGTCAAATAACGCAAGCAGTTCACACTTTTTCATGTTTAAACGAAGACCTGAAGCTTTGGAAAAAATTGAAATTATTTGCAATGCATTGCTAACCATAGATTTATCCCTAAGGAAGAAGACAGTGTCGTCTGCAAACTGACTGAGGCGAAATTCATAATCAAAAAAATGTATACCCTGAAAATTTGGATGATTTACTATCATATATGCTAGTAGCTGTGTACATAAAATGAATAACTTGGGACCAATTGGACATCCTTGTCTTATACCACAAGTTATATTTATTCTAGGTGTTAGTTCTGGGTTTAAGGAGACATAACTGTAAATATCAGTAGGCTATAGAACATTTTGATCACTGAACAAAAGATTTTGTCGAATCCAAAATTTTCTAAAGTAGAAAATAAAAAATCGTGCTCTATGGAATCAAAAGCTTTGAAATAGTCTATAAATAAAATCAGGCTTTCGGATTCCAGAATAGAACGATAGTCCATCATGTCCAATATTAATCTCACATTATTATGTATACTTCTACCTCTTATAAACGAAGACTGAGTTTCATCTACTATTTTATCAATTACTGTTTTCAATCTCTCTGCATATATTAACGCTAATAACTTATAATCGTTGCAGAGCAATGTAATAGGCCTCCAATTGTCTAAATTTGTTATATCTTTTTTTGATTTGGGTAGTAGAGTTATTATACCAGTTTTCATTGTTGGAGTAAGACATCCTTCTTGTATACATTCGATAAATGCAGTCAACAACAATTCTTTGATATCTTCCCAAAAAAACTTTACAAATTCCGAGGTCAACCCATCAATTCCAGGTGACTTCCCATATTTAATTTTTTTCAGGGCATTTTCTATTTCTTGCAGATTTATTTTGCCTTCTAGACTTTTTTTGTCATTCTCCCCAATCCTTTTAATATTGCTCTTAATCAGAGTAAAAAAGGATTCACAGTCCTCTTTGTGGAAATTTGAGCAATACAAGTCAGAATAAAAGAGATGAACTTCCTCCTGTATTTGGCTATAGGGTCTTCTATGACTGTGTCATTTTTTGTTCATTTGCAGATTCTTTTTTTAGACTGCCTAGACTTTTCTAAGCCATAGAAATATGTTGTGTTCTTCTCACCTTCTTCGATCCATCTAGCCCTGGACCGTACAAAGGCTCCACTTGCTTTTTCTAAATAAATTTCATCAAGCTTTTTTTGAAGGGAGTTCAACTCCGTTAGTTCTTCCTCCGAAGCATTAGTTTTACCACAGAGTATTTTAAAACCTTTTCAGTATTTCTTTGTGTTTTTAGTTTACTTGTTCTTGATATGCTTTTTCCCGATTCAATTGCCAACCTCTTTGTTTCAAATTTAAACCATTCCCACTTCCCTTTATTTGACATATCCATTCCTTTTACTTTTATACAAAGGGATTTTATTTGTTTGCAAAAATAATAATTTGAATTTGAATAATTTGAAAAAATAATTTGATAAAAGTCTATTGTTAAGTTTCCATATATTTCCCGAAGTGTGTGGTTGTTTGGTTACTAACAAGGATAAGCTTATTAAACAGTGGTCTGTGAGCGGAGATGTTACAATCTCACATTTCTGAACATTATTACTAATTGAATGTGAGATTAGCCAGTAATCTAGCCTTGACCGTTGGTTCCCGTTTGAAGCACTAATCCATATATATTCCAAATTTGTTGGGTTATTCAATCGCCAATAGTCAAAAGTATTAGTTTCAATACAAAAATGATGTAGTACTTTGTTATTTTCAGGTTGTTGGCCTCTGGGAGGTAGTCTATCCAACCAAGAATTTGGAGCAATGTTAAAATCACCTCCCATAACAACTTTATCTGTCATATGAACAGCTTTCCACTCTGTCACTATCCTACCCAGTTTCTCTAACATACTTCTATTGTTCACTTTGCTATTATATCCGTAAATTGAAAGCACAATAATTTTTTGGTCACATATTTCAATAGCTGCAATCAGCCAGTGGCCATCTTTATCTGCTACATGACTAATTACTTTTCCTGTAAACCTATTACAAAGTATCATAACACCTGCTGAATAATTGGTACCATGAGAGTATAGAACATTTTCCCCCCACTGCTGTTTCCAAAATTTTTCATCTGCTGTACCCGAATGCGTTTCCTGTAAAAAAAAAATTAAATTTGGCTTAAGTTCTTTACAAAATAAAAAAAGTGCCTTGCGCTTTGTAAGATTTTTCAAACCTCTAACATTTAAAGAAGTAAACAAAACCGGCATGAACACAAAAAAAAATAAAGATAGTGCCTAATGAAAAACGCTCTTGAATTAACAAAAGAGCAGGAATGAGCAATTTTGTCCAAAGTATATTAGAGCTCAACCAAGCCTCCAAAATGTTTCAGTCAAAAAAACTTGGGCTATTTAATCATATCAATGTCTTTTTTCCCAATCTATTCAACAGCCCATAATAACAGAAGCAACAACTTGGAAAACGTGTGATTATTTTTTCAATCAACGTTGTGGAACGTACCATATATGCATCAAGGATAAACCTTTTTCCCATCAATGATCGCGTATCCTTCCTTCCAAAAAGCCTTCTTCCCGCGGCGCCTGGCTTCATCCACCCGTGGCCACAGCTTCTCCCTCGCCTCCCGATCTTCTTTGGAGAAATCCTTTTTAAAGATGATATTCTTCTCTCTGCACACTCTGGCTGCGTCCGAAATCGAATACTTCCCTACTATATAGTATGCGAGAAACAGTACGCGAGCAGAGTAGTATGTCCGAAATCATAGAATTCGAAAAACAGCCGGCGAAAAGTCCCCGGATGACCTACTACTTCCGGCCAGATTCTGAAGTGCGCATACGATGGACACTTTACTATCCCATGATGCCACGGGAGAGGAGTTGTTGCCGTTATATTTGAAAATGGCGGAAACCGGAGACGCGGCTGTAACGTTAGCTATGGGCTGTAGAGATAAACACACACACACACATGCGTATCTCTATTGATTCATTCATGTTTATTTATCGATGGTAATATCACAAGCAAATAAATGGCTTTTTCCTTGCCAAAAATCAACATCTGTCATTGTTCATAGGGGTTGTGTGTGTGTTTTATGAGGTAAAATGTATTAGGTAAATAAATGTTATTTGAGAAACTCCACAAAAGGCGTGATCTGCGAGCAGCTGACCGACGCTCCTCTTGACTGTCGGCTCGGACGACGTAAAAACGCAGATGAAAACAGAAAGCAGAACTAAAACCAGCGTAAAGTTGGTGCAGTCAGTGGAATGGGCTCTTTAAATGTTCGCACTGTTATGACAGCGTATGTCACGCGACAACAACATGGCGCATGTAGTACGTCCGGACTCATTCATACTACACGTATTCACACTATATAGAACGTACTTTTTTAACGGTCGCGAAGTACGTTCTTATTTAAATGTGGTACCTACTCACATATGTTACGACCCTTGGCTCAAGGGAGGCAACAAAAACAAGGGACACACGTAAACCAAATTGTAAGCTCAAAAGTAATGTTTATTTAACTACAAAAGACTAAATAATAAAATGAAAACAATTAAAGGAAATAAGAGTGTTTCTGTATTCATCAGCAAGATCAGTGTGTAAAGCAAGATGCATGGTTGAAGTTGAAATGTAAATGCAGAAAGTAACAAAATACAACGCAAGCAAAAGGCAAAGTCCAAAAGCAAAATCCAAACACAAAGTCCAAAACCAAAGTTCCCTCTCCCTTGGCTCAGTTGGTGATCTCTTAAGAAGCTTCCAAGGCACGGTCACAGGTGTTTCCAGTTGACTGCCAATTGAGGCAATTAGTGGGCTCAGGTACCAAACTGCAATTCTCAAAAGCAGCAGCAGAGGTCGTCACACCCCTCCCCATAAGACAGGGACTCCCACAAAGATCCCTGTAACAAAACAAAACTCAATAAACAGGCATAGTATACACCCAAGTTCAGGACCGAAGACAGCTCCCAAAAAAGCCAAAGGGAATAAATTCAAATCCGATAAATTAGAATGCATGAGGAGCGTGACAGCGCATCAGCTACCACATTTTCCGATCCTCGTATGTGTCGAATATCCAGACAGAAGGATTGCAAAAATAAGGACCACCGAACCAACCTCTGATTCGGACACTGCAAAGAATTGAGAAAGGTTAATGGATTATGATCCGTATATATCACAATAGGTGCACAGGAATTAAGGTAAACGGCAAAATGCTGCAAGGCCCAAATAAGGGCTAACGCTTCCTTTTCGACCACAGAATAATTACGTTGGTATGTGTTAAACTTTCTCGAAAAGAAACTAACTGGATGGTCTACTCCGTCCACATCAGATTGCTGAAGGACAGCTCCAGCATTACTGGCATCGATGTGCAACGTGAAAGGCTTGTCAAAGTACGGAGCCATAAGCACGGGCGCTGAACACAGCAGAGATTTCACGTTCTCAAAAGCCAAGTCGCAACTGTAAGACCATAAAAACTTTGTCTTTCCCTTTAACAAATCTGTCAGTGGTGCTACCACAGTAGAGAAATTGCGACAAAAAGATCGATAATATCCTACCAACCCTAAAAACCTCATGAAAACCTCCGCTCTTTCTTTGTCGTTGGGGAAGGAAAATTCTGGATGGCTTGCACTTTAGCCTGTATCGGACGCACTTCTCCATTCCCCACCACCTTCCCGAGATACGTCACGGTCGCCTTCGCAAACTCGCATTTGGCCAAGTTCACTGTAAGTCGAGCATCAGACAGACGTCTCAACACCGAACGCAACCGCTCTAAATGAGACTCCCAACTGTCACTAAAAACGACTAAATCGTCCAAATAGACGGCACAACCCTCAAGGCCACAAATTACTCGGTTCATGAGGCGTTGAAAAGTCGCCGGAGCATTTCGCAGGCCAAAACTCATGACCCGGTAAGAATGTAATCCTGACGGAGTGACAAAAGATGAAATTTCTTGTGCTCTCTTGGTTAAAGGCACCTGCCAATAGCCCTTCATCAAGTCAAACTTGCTGACGAACTTGGCTGAACCAACCTGGTCCACACAGTCCTCGACGCGGGGCAAAGGAAAACAGTCCGGTTTTGTTAATGCGTTAACTTTACGGAAATCCGTACAAAATCTTACAGTACCGTCTGACTTTCCAACTAAAATACACGGGGAAGCCCATTCAGAAAAAGAAGGTACTGCAATATCGTGATCCTGCATATACTTAATTTCCCTCTCCATCAATTCCCGTTTTTCAGGCGCAACATGGTAAAAACGCTGTTTAATAGGCTTTGCGTCCCCAACATCGATATCATGTTCAACCCAATCTGTACGCGATGGCACATCATCAAATAATTCGGGAAAACTATGTAATAGGTCACATAACTCCTGGCATCTTACAGGAGATAAATGACGGAGAGAAAACTCCAAGTTGTGCAAGGACTCGGAATTATTCAAACGGCCGCGAAAAACACAATCATCGGGCGAAATGGTCTCCTCTTCCTCACCCACCAAACTCATATTACCCCCACCGAAAGAAACGGCCGAAAGTACTGGATGCAAAGATGTCAAATTTTCTACAGGTTTGGTTTCTTTTTCATAATAAGGTTTTAATAAATTTACATGGCACCGTTTAACTGACTTTTTTCGTGATGGCATTGAGACGTCATAATTTTCATCAGTCAATTTTCGTTGTACAACAAATGGGCCATCAAATTTGGCTTCAAAAGGAGAAGATACAATAGGCCGTGAGACAAGAACTTGGTCGCCTGGTACAAACACTCGATGTTCAACCGTACGATCATACAATTGCTTCATGTTTTTCTGATGTTTTCCCAGATTTAATTTAACTAGTTCTCTAGCCTGAATGAGTCGATTTTTAAACCCCAAAACATATGACGCCAAGTTTTTAGGAGGCTCTACAGCTTTACCAACCTGCTGGAATACAGACAACAGTCCACGAACATTATGGCCAAAGACCAAGTCGTTAGGGCTGAAACCCGTACTCTCCTGCACTACTTCACGTGCAGCTAACATCATCCATGGTAAACCCTCTTCCCAATCTCTATCCAGCTGCACACAGTACGCACGGAGAAGTGACTTTAACGACTGGTGGAATCTCTCCAATGCACCCTGACTTTGCGCATGATACGCAGTAGATTGATTATGCTTAATGTGCAGCTGTTTTAACACCTGCTGGAAGAGATGCGAAGTGAGATTCGAACCTTGATCACTTTGGATGATTTTTGGAATACCAAAAACAGATATAAACTGGGTTAAAGCTTTCACAATAGAACGAGATGTAATGGTACGCAGTGGATATGCCGCAGGAAAACGTGTGTTCAAACACATCACAGTGAATAAATAACTGCTACCAGACTTCGAACGGGGAAGTGGCCCTACACAATCGACAATAAGATGCTCGAAAGGTTCACCAGTAGCCTGAATTGGTTTCAACGGAGCAGGTTTCAACACCTGGTTCGGTTTACTCGTTAATTGGCAAGTTTTGCACCTCTTAATATAAGCAGAGATGTCTCGTTTTAAACGCGGCCAAAAGAAATATCGCAACAGGCGATCATAAGTCTTACGCACCCCCTGATGACCTAATTGATCATGCGCAATTTCAATCATCATTTGTCGAAATTTAGTAGGAACAACTACTTGGAATACAGGATCCCCAACAAAATCTTTGTGAGGACTCCATTTTCTCAACAACACTCCATTGTGAATGAAATATCCACGGGAAACGTCACACTCCTCTACCGGAAGAACTGCCCTCTGGAAGAGTTCATCCAAAGAGGAATCAGTCCGCTGTTCTATTCCCAAATCCTCTCCAGAAACAGGAAAAGACAAGGCAGACAAATCAGGCATAAACAACTTAGTGCAGATTTTATCAGATTTAATCTCTTTTTGATCACACACTTCATCCTCATTGGCACGTTTCATTGCACGAGTCACGACACACGCTGAATCCTGACACAAAGAACTCAGTTCAGTTTCAATTTTATTATCAGTGGTCACTATGGGAAACACTGACGTATCAGCCCACACACGTTCACCTACCAGTCCTTTTGGACCCCAATATGGACCCCCTCAACTGGCAAAGCTGGTCGTACTCCCATTACAACCTCACCTTGAATCAAATCGGACTGAAGCCTTACCCTATGAAGAGGCACAGACAGAGTATTCAGTCCTATTCCACGAATTAACACACTCTCACCAGTATGAGACTGCGAAGAAAAAGGCAATACTGATTCCAAAATAAATGAATCCATTGCGCCAGTATCCCGCAAGATTTTAACAGGGATTTCCTCTTTCTCTCCAACCAGGGATACACACCCCTCTGTAATAAAAGGCGAGTAAGAAGAGAAATCAACATCAAGTGTTTTATTTTCAACAATTTCACTCCCTGAAGACAGGACTGGTGCCACAAGAGCAGAAGGCTTAGCATGTGAATTTTGTGCATTATGTTTGAATTTATTTTTAAGGACAGGACAATCTGCTTTCCAATGTCCTTTCTCATGACAGTAATTGCAAATCTTGCTTGGGTCAAAATTTCCCGTGAAAACACGGTTACTCTTAGACGGAGACTTTACATACTGAACATCACGAGCATGCCAATCCACAAAAGTGGTTTTGTGCGTCAGTACAAAATCATCGGCCAACATTGCCGCTTCCTCTGGTGTTTTAACATTATGCTCACTAATATACATAGCTATACGGCTCGGGACGGAATTTTTAAATTGTTCCAACACCATCAAGTGAATTAAATCCTCCAATGTTTTAATGTCTAATGCTGAACACCAATGATTAAAGTGTTTTCTCAGATCACGCACAAATTCCAAGTTTGTTTGCAACTGGTCTTTTTTCTGCAATCGAAAGCGCTGCCTGTATGCTTCGGGTACACATTCATATGCTTTTAAGATTAGAGATTTAACTTTATCATAATCTTTACAATCATCAACCGACATTGAAGAAAAAGCTACTTGTGCTTTCCCAGTTAACACACACTGTAGCAGTGCAACACGATTATCATCTGACCAGTTCCTTAATTCTGCCATGCGTTCAAATAGAGTAAAGAAACTATCAGGATCTTCCTCGTTGAATTTGGGAATAAGTTTTAGATTTGAATTGATTGAAAAAAAACACACTCTGTTCCTGACCAGAATTAGAAAGCTTACCTTCTTTCATCAGGTTGAGCTTGAGAAACTCCAAATCCAATTTTGCCTTTTCTAAATCCATTTTACCTTGTTCAGAACGCTGCTTCAACTTCTCGTGATCCATCTGTAAAAGTAGCAGCTCTTTTTGCTGTTCAAAAGACAAATTACTTTTTAATTCAGATGCAACTGGTACATATTCCTCCATCTCAGTGTGTAAGAACCCTTTTTCAATCAACTCAATTTTCAAAGCTACTTTAACATTATCTTTGAGCCTTTTATCTTTAATCACAATTTCATAACGTTCAGCAATGCTTAATAATTGCTCTTTAGTACACCTGTCCAAAAATTCATGAGAAGGTGAACTAACAAACTCATCAATATCAGCCATGCTAAAATGACCAGAACAGTTAAATCAGCACAGTGCAATCAAATAACGAGAGTTTTCCCTCTACCTACCTTTCCAGCACCTCTACCTAACTCAACCCTAGTCTTCATGCGATTACCGGTGGGGGGTATTTATGCACTGTAGCCCGCTGGGTGAAAAACGCAACTGGTCAAACCAGCGACGCCTTCAACACCACGGATGTGCTCCCGAGATAATTACTACTACCCACTTTCACCACAACACTACACAAAAACAACAAATCCGACACGTCTCAAAAGAAACATGCCGCTATACCTGTCAGAGAAAACTCACGTTCAAAAAACAATATTGCACATGTACTTACCAACTGGTGATTTCACACGGTGAACAAATTGACTTCGGCACAAAAACATTTTCGTGTGTCCAAACAAATAATCAATTATCAAATTAAGCATCCAAAAATTTAGTGCAGTCAAATAACCTAAGTAAGGACGAGCCCCCAATTTGTTACGACCCTTGGCTCAAGGGAGGCAACAAAAACAAGGGACACACGTAAACCAAATTGTAAGCTCAAAAGTAATGTTTATTTAACTACAAAAGTAAGACTAAATAATAAAATGAAAACAATTAAAGGAAATAAGAGTGTTTCTGTATTCATCAGCAAGATCAGTGTGTAAAGCAAGATGCATGGTTGAAAGTGTAATGCAATGTTGAAGTTGAAATGTAAATGCAGAAAGTAACAAAATACAACGCAAGCAAAAGGCAAAGTCCAAAAGCAAAATCCAAACACAAAATCCAAAACCAAAGTTCCCTCTCCCTCTCAGGTACCAAACTGCAATTCTCAAAAGCAGCAGCAGAGGTCGTCACACATAGTACGCGATTTCGGACGCAGCCTCTGACTTCCCTCGATATCTTCCACACGTCTTCCTTCACCGTTCACGAAACAAACTGCATAATGATGGGTCTTGACATGTTGTTGTTCATTGCACCTTTTATCCCCAAACGGTGAACGGTGTCAACATTTCGGCGGAGCTCGTCCACAGACATGGGGACCACTCTCGTAAGGATGCCTATGACTTCGTCTCTGAGCTTCTCATCTTCCTTCTCAGGTAACCCCAAGAGCCGGAGGTTCCATCTCCTCTTGTATCTCGCAGCTTCCAACACCTTCTCCTTCAGGGATTTGTTTTCTGCAGCCAGAGACTCGACTTGTCTTTGTAACTTCCCGATGTTTTCCTTATTTTCATCCGTGGGTCGTTTAATGGCGTCGGTGCGTTCTTCGATGTTCTGTAATTTGACTTCTAGGGCATCAAACTTTTCCAGAGCTTCTTGAACATTATTCATCCTCGCTTCAATGTTTTCCAGCTTCCCATCTAGACCGTCAAATCTTTTCATCACAGACTCAATCGCTCGCGTAAAGCTATTTGTATTCTCCTCCCTTGCCTTCGCGCCTCTCTTCCTCAACTTTTTGGGTTGCGGACTATTTACAGGAGTTTGGTTGTCCTCGAGATTAGCAAAAGATTGCTCCATTTCTTGGATTTCATTTTCACTCGTTTCACTCATATCCCTCAGCGTAGTAACATCAGTGCCGTAGTCATGGTCGACGCTGCTAGCTTCACCAAGTTTTTCCATTCTTTCCGGTAGTTAGTAATTTCAGTGCAATTAATTCTTCAAACAGATCAATAATTTGTCAAACTAATAAAATTCACTTCTGTCACAATTGTCAGGATACAGGTTCGGAGACAGAGGTAAGTGAATGAACATAAACTTTATTTGTAACATACAAGGTGAGTGCTCAAAGTTTTAGGTGTTCAGAGGTGAATTTGAGGAGGAAACTTCGGCGTGAAGGATTCCAGGTGAGCAGATCCTCTTCCGTGTGATTTCCATCAAACCAACTCAGTTCAGTAATACTTGCTTTCTTTCTTTCAGGTCATCCGTTTGCGAACGAGATTCAGGAAGGGTACATGGATTCTGGACAAAGCAGGGACCATGGAGTGGATCCTGAGGGCATCAGAACATAGACAGAGATGTTAGTATTTTGCAGGTAAGTATACGTTACGTTCCTTGGTGCTGGATGACACGGAGGGTTTCTTTGTGACTGGTTAGGGTCTGTTCTTGTTGGAGGCTTGACAATGACTGAGAGTGAGCTGGGTGTTTTTATGCCGGGATGGATGTGACTACTGATTGTGAACAGGTGCAGGTGATTAGTAATCCGGGGAGAGTGATCGTTGTGTGGTGAATGCTGGAGATTCTGATTGACTCCTGACATTAATATGGTTTGGTTGATTTTTCCTTTAAGTAAAGTTTGGACTTGAAAAACGAATTTTCCTTCAGAGCCTGCTTGAAACTAAACTGCTCACTCCGCCATCTTGATTTGCCCCCCTGTAGTAGTCCTTTTAGCAATATTTATGCATTGTGTTGCAACTGTCCCTGTTCCTGTCAGCCATGATAAAACCTCATGTGCTAGCTAAACAAGGCTAGCTTGATACATGCTAACCATCCTAGCTTAAAGTTAAAATATCACTCATTTAAACCATATAAGTTTGAGCTGAATCGCAAAAACAGTGACAACAATATAACAAAAACAAAGCTCAAGAAAATAAATACTTTCATGCCTCAAAAATAGTTTTTCGACAATAAATCCTGGAGCAGCGCAGGAATCTCCTTGATTTTTCTCTGCAAGGTAGGTGGGGCATCAACTGAGCATGTGCAATGTGAGTGTCATCACTACAGCTTGTTTCTGATCGGAGAAAAATGACATGTTGCAACCATCCCCTGTTGTCAACTGTCAGCTGGAGAATACAGTTCATGAACCCGCTCGTGCGCACGAGTCTCAGCGGGAGCGCGCGTCACAGATCGGCACGCGTCATGTTTGTGTTTGAGAGCAAATGCTTTGGGTTTCACTTCACACACACCTTTAAACAGTGTTAAATACCACTTCATTATCACCAAATCATCATATTTAAATGAATTAATAAAAAGCCAAACCTGTAAATGAGCAAAATGTGTTGCAATTAAGTTATGAAAGTGTTATTTCTGAATGTTCCCTGAACGCAATTTTTTATTTTTTATTTCTTGGTAACACACACGAAAGTTAAGGGAACATTTGATCATTTTGGAGCCAATATGTAACTTTTGAATGTTTTCTGAACATTCTAAAACAAGTGTGTCCGGTAACATTTAAAACCGTCAGGCAAACGTCCAACTAACTAAACGTTCCTGTAATAGACCTTATTCAGACCAGCGCCATGACAGGTATGAAAGTGAGGCTGTGAGGGATAGACTTACTGTGTTTTCAATGGGATCCGCTGTAAAAAGCTGTATAAAGCTCCTAGATCACTTATAATTTTGAACAGATCATATTGTCTGGATTATTTGGTCTACTGGAATTTCTCAGAAACATATTTTTGCATGGTTTCGTCAGCAGAACAATCCACAAACACATTTAATAGCAGTTACAACCCACTGAAGACATGGAGGTCTATCCCTCACAGCCTCGCTTTCATTCCTGTTAAAAATCAAAGATGGTGCTACTGTGAATAAGGTCTATTAAAGAGAGTTCTCAGTGAACGCGTCAGCTCGCCGTGTGTTGGCGGGAGTGTGACATCATCACACCTTCACCAGCGCGCGTGTCAGACGCGAGGCGTGAACGCGCCGTTTGGCACGAGCGCGCGTGCGTGTATATAAAGGCTCCAGACTTCAGTCTGAACATCATTCTGCTCGGATTTACTCTTCAGCTTCTCTTTCCTCCGACATTATGGAGAAAATCACTCGGACTCGCGGATTATTACACGCTGAAATGAGACCCTGGAGACCTTGGGTCAGTAAAACCAGCAAAGGACGCAAAACTGCCGCTCAGAAGGTACGAGATGAGATAATTCTATAATATTGAACTCTGATTATTGTATGTGCATTGTAAAAAATCTCTGTTTATTCCTCAGCCTTATGAAAGCCCTGATGAGCAACACTGTGAAGTCTCCACGATCACACACCCTGTGAAGTAAGATCACGTGATGATGCAGATGTTCAGATGATCTGCTTCTCCACAGAGTAACTCACTGGTTAAACTGGTTTCTGCAGGTTGTTTTGGCCCAAATCCCAGTGTTTGGATGACTTGTACCAGGAGGCGGAGGTTCTCCTGCAGAATTACCCGGTTCAGGCCACGATCTGCCTGTGTGAGGACTCACTCACTGAGGAAGAGGAGTATTTTTTTTGTATTTATGATAAATTATTCTACATGCTATTGAACTAACTTATTTTTTCCTTGAAATAAATATTAAAATTGTCAAAACTTTGTTTTTGATCGTTCTTTGAATCACAGTGTTGCAAAGAAAAATCTCATATGTGATGTGAGTGTATGAAGTGAACTTTAGAGTTAGATGGTAAAAATGACTGAGAAATACATTAAAAGTCTAAATCTTATGAAGATCTGTTCATTCGTACAGTTTTCTGTCAGGCTGTGAGGGATATAGACTTTACAAGAGCAATTACTGTATAAAAGTACAAAATATATGCTCTGAAAACATTATTTCTGAAGGTATTCAGTTTTTAAAACGTTTGTTCTTGGTTTTGCGAACGTTAAGTGAACATTCCATTCTTCAAACATTACAGAACGTTACTTTTGAATCTGAACGTTCTGAAACAAGTGAAAACATTTAAAAACCATTACATTTAAAAACAAACATCCAACTGAAACATTCCAGAAATAGAAGATTCCATGAATTATGTTTCTGGTCCAGATCACTTTGACTGAACGTTCTATTATTGTGACTGGAAAAACGTTTGTTCAAAACTTTCATGAGTTTTTCCTTTACTGAGAGTTTTTTGTTCATCAGCTGAACATGTTTTTGATGGACAGTAGATTCACAGCCTCTTCTTCGTTCCCGTCTGAGATGAAATAGTCTCTTCTTCTCTGAGTTCTGTTTCCCGAACGGGACGTCCTGAAGAGTTTCAGGAGTTTAATCTGTGATGGAGACTCCGGGTCGAGACTCTCACAGGCGTTACATGGACGTGTTAAAGTCTAAACGTGTCATGAAGCGTTTCACTGTTTTACTGCTGCTTACACACACACACACACACACACACACACACACACACAGGCGTTACATGGACGTGTTAAAGTCTGAACGTGTCATGAAGCGTTTCACTGTTTTACTGCTGCTTACACACACACACACACACACACACACACACACACACACACTCACACTCACACTCACACTCTCACTCACACTCCATCAAAAATATTAACTTAAATGGAGCTCACTTTAGCCTTGTGTGTGTGTGTGTGTGAGAGAGAGAGAGTGAGAGAGAGAGAGAGAGTGTGAGTAAATTGAGGTGTTGTTACGGGAATATACTGAGTGTGTGTGTGTGTGTGTGTGTGTGGTCAGGTAAAAATCCAGATTTTTTTTTTAATGTTCTTTATTTAATGATAATTAATAAAGCAAAAGGCCAATAGAAAGCTGTGTGAGCAGAATGAAGACATCCTCACATTAATTCCTTTTCAACATTGGTTTGATAAAAATGAAAGAAGCAAAGCTTAAAAGTAACATCATCCATCATCTCATTTCTGTCGGTCATAACTCTAGACTTTAAACATCAGGAATAAAGCTTGTGTGTTACAGCGGCTTAACTGCATTTTTGTGCATTATTATCTGGTTTAGCATTATTATTATTTGGCTCGAAATGAACAGGTAGACATTGGTTCTTGGTTTTGATTTTCTCACAGGCTAGAATCACATGTTTTTTTTCTTGCGTGACCACCGTGACCTTCTTGTTGTTCTTGTCGACGGAAACAGTGATGAAGTTGAGAGGCTCGTTGCTGATGCAGAGGTTATCTTTCCCACCTTTCTTTGGGTTCGGATATCTCTTTCCCGCTGTTGAACACACACCTGTCACTTTATTATATTCTTCTTCAGGAAAGAAGCTCTGAGTCTTCCTGTCCCAGGTGTTTTCGTTGGAAATGAACGTCTTCCATTGACCGTTGTCCAGACCCTTTGGGCTGTTGTTGTTTAGGTGATGTTTAAGGAAGGTTTCATATCGAGTTAGTTCCAGCACTTCAACACAGGGCTGACCCAGAGCCGGCTGGAGTGTGAGAGCCAAGACGACCACGAATAACAGCATTTTAGGATCTGGGGATATTATTGTAAGATAAACATTTCAGATTGCAGATTCACTGTTGTCACAAACCATAAAATCATAGAAAAGTAAATTTTTACTTGTTTAATTGCAATACAAAGAAACACTTTACCATAAGGTTTCACTAGTTAACATTAGTTAATATATTAACTAACATGATCAATACATGTGTTACTGTATTTACTAACATGATCAATACATTAGTTACTGTATTTACTAACATGATCAATACATTAGTTACTGTATTTACTAACATGATCAATACATTTGTTACTGTATTTGTTCATTTTTGTTAACATTAGTTAAGAATACTTCTGTTCATTGTTTGTTCATGTTAGTTCACAGTGCATTAACTAATGTTAACAACTTTTGATTTTAATAATGTATTAGTAAATGCTGAAATAAAAGTAAATTAATTAGTTCACTCAAAACTGAAAATTCTGTCATTAATTACTCGTCCTCATGTCGTCCCAAACCTGTGAGACATTCGTTCATCTTCAGAACACAAATGAAGATCTTTTTAATGAAACCCGAGAGTAAATTGTGTTTTTCCGCACAAACAAACACTCGCGTCGCTTCATAAAATGAAAGTTAAACCACTGGAGTCATTGAGTATTTAATGATGTCTTTCTGATCTTTCTGGACCTTGAATGTGTAAATTGCATTGCTTTCGATGGAGGGACAGAAAGCTCTCGGGTTTCATTATAAAAATATTAATTTGTGTTCTGAAGATGAAGGTCTGATATTGATGTGGAACGACAGTAATAATGACAGAATTTTCATTTTTGAAAAAATAACCCTTTAACATTAAGATTAATAAATGCTGTACAAGTTTTGTTCATTCTTAGTTCATGTTAACTAATATTGTAAAATGTTACCAAGAAAATCTCTATTATTGATTCATTTCTGCAATTAAGAGAGAACTGGTAAATTCAAATGTAATTTTGTTCAAAAGTTTTATATTTCAGATTCAGAACTAGATTTATAGATTACACACGAGGAATTGATCTTTGTGAAAGAAGATTCCAGAGTGACAACTATAAAACACATGTAATAAGAAAAAAAAATAAAGAAAAAAAATGTATATAAAAATACACAAAATATTAGACAAAGACAACAGACAATACAAGTACAGATATATAATTATACGAGGGAATGAATAAGAGGTATGATATTCTAAATACATAAGACAGAAATACATTACCTTGGAGAAGAGTGTGTGAGTCAAGTGGAGTTGATGTTAGATCGAGCGTTTGATGAGTGTGTGTATGAGTCGGTGTGTCTGTATTATATACACACAGGTCGTCGATGATGTCAGATGTGATAAGAGGAAGTAAAAGTATGTGGGATAAAAAAATATATTAATATTAAATATTAACTGTTTTATCAGACTGTTATCAGACTGCCTACTTTTCATTTCAAATGTTATAGGCTTGTAACTGAGAACGATAAGGAGTTCAGCGTTTTCCTCTTTCAAATAAAACATAAGTCTGAGTGAATAATTTGTGCATTCTTTAGAGGCATTAAACTCGTGCTTTAGCTGGTCGTTCACTCAAAGCTGTGGAAAAGTGGCATTGTAGAGGAAGACAACAACCAGTAAAACACCTGCAACACACTCATTATACACACATGAATATTAAAATATGACCACGGAGAGAAAAGTTGATGGTATCTCGATGCATTTTAAATGTTATTTAAAAGGTCTAATAACATTTCCAGTAATGTAAGAGCACTACAGTCTCTAAACATCAGTTTAAAGCAACACTATGAAATATTTTTTACTGCTTTACATTTTACATTACATTTACTGCTTTACATTACATTTAAATATGAAATACTGCTTTACGTCAAGCGCTACAATAGTCATTATTTCGTTTTTCTTCGTTTCTGATGTCGCAATACATCATCCTTTCATGAAATCATGTAACATACTCTACCTTGTCTGTGGACATCGTTCATTTTAAAGCCGATGCTGGATAAACAGCAAACGTGCGTGCGACGGTAGGCTAAATTATTTACGACAGCGGTAATGGACAATTTAGTTTCCAACCAGTAGGGCGACCGAAGAGGAAAAGTTCCATGCTGTTGCTTTAACACAGGGTTCAGGGTCTAAACTGCTCACATGTGTTTAGGCCTATACAGTTTATTCAACCTGTTTATTATACTTATTTATATACTTAATTATTATACTTATTTATATAATTGTAAAATTTGTTTTCTTTGTTAAAGGTACAATATGTAGGATTTTTAGCCACCAGGGGTCGCTAACCTCTTACAATAACAGAGGCGTATATTGATGACGCAAAGCATTAAGCGTAATTATGGATCTTGTCGTGAAGCTGATGGATCTTTTATGGATGAGTGAATACATTGATGTTTTTAACATGACTGTGGTGTGAAGCAGGAGCGATTGCTAGACGTACACCAGCGACACACGCAACGCCAGTCCCGCGGATATAAAGGAATAAGGACATTTCATTCTACCGAACTACACGCAAGTGCTGAATTAATACTCACACAGGTCAGTTTATTAGAGGAATGAAACTTGTGGTAACGCAGCGCTGTTTCACTCGCTCTAACAGTTACACTATCACACTAAACGCCATTTGAGTGTGTTGAATGTTGTTAGTTGGGTTGTTTGTTGGCTGTATGAGACTAAGTAAGCTAGATCAACATTAGAATAACATACAGATCATATTCTAACATTTCATCATGTTGAACTAAATAACATTGATTAGTTTTATGTACATTTGCTCATCTGTCTAATAAAGTACATGCAACACTCGCGTCTCTGTCGAGTCGAAGTTAGTCGCGGACGTGGAGCTCTCGGCATCTCGAAACATGTTGATCTTCGTTTTAGTCTTCAAAGTCTGCTTGCCATGGTCCATAATGTTTGAACAAAACAACAACAGCGTGAGCGTCCTAACGGCCATAACCCAGTTGTCAATGTCTGTCGCCATGGTTACAATTAAAGTACGTGCGGAAACAATGGTGGAAACTGGGGCTAACGCGGATATGACGCATTGACTGGCGACTCCTCACCGCTGCTCACACGCCTGTTTACTTGGTTAAAATTGCAATTTTCTCACGATTTACAAATAGTTGGAAACATTTGGGATAAAATATATAACATTGGCCTAGTGATTTTTTTATATTTTACTGCAAAAATCCTACATATTGTACCTTTAAGATATACTTTTTTTCTGTAACTGCATACTTTGGATGCTGTTCTCCATTTTTTTTTGTAGTGTTGGATTGAAATGTCTTGCTGAAATGGAAAAGGACATTCTTTAAAAACCAGTCGCCTAAACACTTGAAACCTTCAGTATATTTCCCTTTTTAATAACTGATGACTTAAAGAAATGACATACGCTTTACTCAAGATCACATCAGTAATCTCACCACTACGGCATGTCAGTTGAGATATAGACATCATTTACATGTCAGTTGAGATATAGACATCATTTACATGTCAGTTGAGATAGACATCATTTGCATATCAACCCTTGTGAAAACAAAGTACTGTTATTAATTGTACTTTTTACACAAATAATATACTTTAAAAGAATACACATTTAAGTGTGAATTAAATGCAATCTTTTCAGCGTACTTAATGCACATTTTATGTAGCTGATTTCAAATGTATCAAGATCATTACGTTCAAGTAAAATGCAATAAGTTACTAAATTCATAATGGCTTCTAGTGTCTTTAAAATATAGTTAAAGTGGTGTTGGAAAGGCCGAGTCATGTGCGCATGCGCTACTTACTTTCAGTCATCATCAGCACAGAGCGGGACTGTACGAGTGGGACTGTATAAGCAAGACTGTGTGTGTGAAGTGCGTCATGTAAGTTGACTGTTTACCTAGTTTGGTTATAAATACTTGTTAAGGAGCTGTAAAGCCTTGATGTAGTGATGCATGTTTAAGAGAGATGAATCCGTTAATCGCGTGAGGTTAAGGGCTCGTGAATGTGCCGTTTATGTTCGATATTACTTGCAATTTATAATATTGAGATTGCACCCAGTGTTTGATTGTGCATATGTATGTGTGATCGTTACATTAGTATTTGAAACTCTTGTTATTTCGAGTTTAAGGACGCGATCTTTATGATTATGTGCCGTTCATTTAAATTACCTCAGATTTGGTTTCTGTTTTGAATGTTATGCCATTTCTGACCACCTGGTGGCGGTGTTGCATATTTTCCGTTGCTTGTATTTTGATTTCTTTATTTAATATAGAATCGAACATGATAATTCTTTATTCGAAGAATGTAGATTTGGAAGTAATGTTTGTATAATAATAATAGAGACATTTGTTAATATATATCTTTATTTCTTTCCCTTTGTAGACCACAAACACACACATCTAAATACTTTAAGCAACCTGTGTACTGCTGTTTTGTGCATGGCCGAACTGTCAATAATAAACCTCCTTTGCATGGAACTGATTGAATCTAGTGTGTTCTGATCGACACCCCATTGAGGAAAGCTAGAAATAACAAATCATCACCTATTACAGTCCAATCCTCCTATCGAACAAGTGCACTGTTTAATGTACTGACAAACAATTAATGTCAACTAAAATATACTTTAATGTCAGTTAACAATACACTGAATTAAGTGTAATGTTTTTGACAGATTTATTGCATAAGCAAATTAAATGCAATTAGTTGAAATTAAGAGAGTGGACTTTGAAATAAGGGGGTGAAAAATGTGTGTAACAAATGAAAAAGTGTTAAAACATTTGCAAGAGAAGACTTCCGCTGTGCTAAGAATGTGATTATTAAAGTTTTTTTATATATGTATATAATTTTAAGGCAACGGGTTTACTCTTTTTTTTTTTTAAGTAAGTGAACTGAACACTGTAGTCATGAGTTCCCTATCAGGAACTCGAGCTGCGTGGAAAACGCTGCGGGAACGCTTCTTGCGTTGTGCTTCATGAAAACCAGTATGAAATCAGTCCAATGGCAAGACGGAGCGTCATAGGCGGGTGACGTCATCGACCAGGAAACTATAAAGCACCCCAAAATCACACACGCGCCAGCTTCTGTTGTCTTCAGCAAGCGCTCTATGTGAAATCATTGTCTGAAAGTGTTTTTGTCTGTCCTTAGTTGCTACTAGGCAGGAGTTTTTCACTATATATAAAACTATATTTCACATATATATATATATATATATATCTATATCATGACGAGCGAACAGCAATATAAGAAGTGTGTTCCTCCCTGCACTCGTTATCTTACTGGCGGGGATACACACGAATTATGTGTTGTTTGTTTGGGAGTGCAGCATGCCCAGTCAGCTCTCGAGGGGGCTGATTGTGTGCATTGCTAGCGTTTTCCCCTTAGAACGCTCCGCTCCCGCCGATCACTCTTCGAGGAGAGTGGTTCGGTGCGCGCTCCTCGCGGCTCGGGTCCCGCTTCTGTCGAGGCAGAGCGGCGGCGCCTGTCGTGGGGATCGCAAATGGATCTAACAGCGGGGTGTGAGACGGGCTCTGCCTTATCTCAGCCTTTACCTGTTAGAGCCAGTGCCTCAGATCTGGTTTCGGAAGCACGCGCTGCGGTTTCTTCCGACCAGATTGAGGCACCAGTGCTTCAATTATCCAGTTCTGAGGAGCTGGATATTGAAAGTGTTGATACTTTAGAGACTGAGGACTCGTCACTTCAGTCTCCTGCTAGTGAGGAGCTTATGGAGGTGCTCACTCGAGCTGTTCAAAAACTAGCCTAAGCATTGAGTGGCCAGCTGATAGGCAGGAGTCTAGATCTAAAAGTAAGCTAGATGAAAGATTTTTGCCTTCCCGTGCTATGCCTCCACGCCGGTGTCTACCTTTTTTCACAGACCTCCACACCGAGGTGTCGAGGTCCTGGAAGAGACCTGTGTCTTCCTGTGTGTTTAGTCAGCAAACTTCCACGTATTCCAATATTACTGGTGCTAAATTTCACGGTTATGGTGCGATGCCTAAAGCGGAAGAAACGATCGTGAGCCATCTTTCTCCTGAGTCAGCATCATCATTTAAGACACCGGCTTTGCCCACCAAGCCTTTAAGAAATACCTCGGCGCTGGTGGGCAAAGCTTATTCGTCGGCAGGTCAAGCAGCAGCATGCCTGCATACTATGTCCATTTTACAGGCTTATCAGGCTGATCTGCTAAAAGATGTGAGTGAAGGGGAGGAAATTAGTGCTGATGTTATCAGAGAGCTTCGTCAGGCAGCAGATTTATCTCTCCGTGTCACCAAGGAGACGGCCAAATCAGTGGGCCGTTCTATGGCAGCCCTGGTGGCCACGGAGAGACATTTATGGTTAAATCTCTCTAATATGAAAGATAAAGAGAAAAATTTTCTACTGGACGCCCCGTTGTCATCTGCTGGCCTCTTCGGTGACTCTGTAAATTCTGTCATCGAGAGGTTTCAGGAAGAGAAAAAGCAGGCAGCGGCGCTCCAAAAATTCCTCCCTCTTCGTGTTCATGTCTCTGGGGCTGCCAGCCGACGACTAGCTCCTCACATAGGGCGCAACAAAAACAGAGTGTCGCGTCTCGTGCTCCTCCTCAGCAAAGCTGGCAGGGGACGCGGCGCTCTCAGGCGAAGTCTTCAAGGGGTAAGGCTGATCTGAGGACAGTTATTATCGCCAAAAAGGCTTCGTCGAAGAAATCCTGACGCCCCTGGTGTCAGGATGCTGAGGGTCGTCCCCACCGTGAGGGAAAGGTGTTCGCCTCTTTCTACGGCGCCCATTCTCTCTCGGTGCCCTCAGGGGCCCGTTCTGCTAACCCCGCCTTCATGCCGTGGCGTGGACGGTCCCAGCGAGCGTTTTCCCGAGGGGCGCTCGCTCCCTCCGAGGAGGGGTCAAGAGCTGTCAGACCAGTTGTTCCCTGCCGGTGCGCTGTTACAGGGCACTGTGTCTGCAGCACCAACTATTCCAGAGGCCAGCCTCGAGAGGCTGGTACCCTTAGTAGATTTTTTGGCAGAGTGGAAAAGCCTTCCAAATGTATCTCAGTGGGTCCTGCAGACAGTCAAAAAAGGTTACGCTATACAGTTCAGGTCTCGTCCACCTCGATTCAGGGGGGTCCTACCCACAGTGGTGGGCCCCGAGCAGGCTCTGGTAATGGAACAGGAGGTAAAAACTCTTCTGCTCAAGGAGGCTATAGAACGAGTTCTCCCTCCCAGCAGGGAGTCAGGTTATTACAGTCGGTACTTCATAGTTCCGAAGAAGGATGGGGGGTTGCGTCCAATTTTAGATCTGCGCCTGCTAAATCGAACAGTAGGGAAGCTCAAGTTCAAAATGCTTACACTCAAACAGATCGTGGCACAAATCAGGTCCGAGGACTGGTTTGTCACGATAGATCTAAAGGACGCTTACTTCCACGTGTCCATCCTTCCACAACACAGGAAGTTCCTGAGGTTCGCTTTCGGGGGCGAAGCATACCAATATCGGGTTCTTCCGTTCGGCCTAGCTCTCTCTCCCAGAACATTTACAAATGCATGGATGCAGCTCTGGCTCCGCTGCGACTCCAGGGCATCCGCATTTTAAATTATATTGACGATTGGTTGATTCTAGCTCAATCGGAGCTTCAGGCGGTTCGACATCGAGATGTCGTTCTCGCTCATATCAAGAGATTGGGGTTGAGGCTCAATACCAAGAAAAGTGTGCTATCTCCACTACAGAGTACCACCTTTCTGGGTGTAATTTGGGAGTCAACGACGATGCAGGCTCGCCTGTCTCCTGCTCGTATCGCTTCGATTCTCACGGCCGTCAAACAAGTGGAGCTAGGCCAGTCGCTCACTGTGAAACAGTTTCAGAGACTGTTAGGTCTGATGGCAGCAGCGTCCAACGTTATACCTTGTGGCCTGTTGTACATGAGACCATTGCAGTGGTGGCTCAGGACCAAGGGGTTCTCCCCGAGGGGAAACCCGCTCCGTATGATCAAGGTTACGCGACGGTGGCTTCGCGCCTTGGCCATGTGGAAAGAACCTTGGTTCCTGTCCCAGGGTCCCGTGTTGGGAGCTCCTTGTCGTCGTGTAACGCTAACGACGGATGCATCCCTCACGGGCTGGGGGGCGATCATGAGTGGTCGCCCAGCTCAGGGTCTGTGGCAGGATCACCATCTCTCATGGCATATAAATTGTCTAGAAATGTTGGCAGTGTTTCAGGCTCTGAAACACTTTCTCCCAGACCTGAGAGGCCATCATGTTCTTGTCCGGTCAGACAACACATCGGTGGTCTCCTACATAAATCACCAGGGAGGGCTGCGCTCGCGCCCGTTGTACAAGCTGGTTCGCCAGATCCTCCTGTGGTCCCAGGGGAAGCTTCTTTCATTGAGGGCGATTTATATCCCAGGGTACTTAAATCAGGGGGCAGACTTCCTGTCGAGGCAGGGGCCGAGGCCCGGGGAATGGAGACTCCACCCCGAGGTGGTGGAGCTCCTTTGGAATCATTTCGGTCATGCCGAGGTAGACCTATTTGCATCCAGGGAGACAACACACTGTCCACTGTGGTTTTCTCTGAGTTATCCAGCCCCGTTGGGGTTGGACGCTATGGTGCAGCCGTGGCCGAGGTCACGTCTGTACGCATTTCCCCCGATTGCTCTGCTCCCAGGAGTTCTGGAGAGGGTTCGCCGGGACGGGGTCAGTCTACTGTTGGTAGCCCCGTACTGGCCGGCCCGAGTATGGTTTGCGGACCTAATATATCTCCTCGACGGCTCTCCTCTGGAGATTCCGATCAGGAGGGACCTTTTTTTTTACTTCTTGGTGTAGAGAACATCTGCTAGACCCAGTAAACTGCCCGGTGGGTGCAGTGCTGGAATTCCTGCAGGAGCGTTTCTCTATGGGGTTATCCCACTCCACACTGAAGGTGTACGTGGCGGCCTTATCTGCTTACCATGTCCCTTTAAGTGGAGCCTCTCTAGGGAGACACCCATTTATGTCACGTTTCCTCCGTGGCACTTTGAGGCTGAGGCCAGCAGCTCGCACGAGGGTGCCGACTTGGGACCTGGCCATAGTATTACAGGGCCTCTCCCTTGCTCCATTCGAGCCCATTGAAGAAGTTTCTGAGAAATGTATTACTCTCAAAACCATCTTTTTACTTGCTATTTCCTCTTTGAAAAGAATCGGGGATATTCAAGCTCTCTCGGTTTCTCCCTCGTGCTTGGAATTCTCACCCGGCATGGTAAAAGCTTTTCTTCACCCTAGACCGGGTTACGTTCCTAAGGTCCCAACTAATCCTTTTAGGCCTGTTGTGCTGCCAGCTTTCTGTCCTCCTCCTTTTCTGATGTCAGACCAAGAGAAACTCAATCTGCTCTGCCCTGTTAGGGCCCTAGACGCTTATGTCCACAGAGCTGCCCTGTGGAGAAAGTCTGAACAGTTGTTCGTTTGTTTTGGACCACCTAAGAAGGGGTCTCCCGTGTCTAAGCAGAGAATGAGCAAGTGGGTGGTTGAGGCCATTTCACTTGCTTATGAGTCGGCTGGTCAGCCTTCACCTTTGGCTGCACGAGCTCACTCTACTCGGAGTATGGCTGCTTCTAAAGCTCTCTTGTCAGGAGTTTCACTCCAAGATGTTTGTGATGCGGCAGGCTGGTCCTCGCCGCATACTTTCGTAAAGTTTTACCAACTTGACTTTGGCTCCACTCCAGGGGCGCAGGTGCTTTCGTCAGCTTGTGCGCTCTGATTTCACACTGCGAACACTTGCTCATATGGCGACGTGGGTATTTGCGTTCCCGCAGCGTTTTCCACGCAGCTCGAGTTCCTGATAGGGAACGTCTCCGGTTACGTATGTAACCTTAGTTCCCTGAAGGAACGAGACGCTGCATGTCTTTGCCATACTCCCTGCATGCCCGTGATCACTTGCTTCAGACTTTTTCCAGAAGCTGGCGCGTGTGTGATTTTGGGGTGCTTTATAGTTTCCTGGTCGATGACGTCACCCGCCTATGACGCTCCGTCTCGCCATTGGACTGATTTCATACTGGTTTTCATGAAGCACAACGCAAGAAGTGTTCCCGCAGCGTTTTCCACGCAGCGTCTCGTTCCTTCAGGGAACTAAGGTTACATACGTAACCGGAGACGTTTTCGTTCATCAGCTCAACATGTTTTTGACGGACAGAATCACAGCCTCTTCTTCGTTCCCGTCTGAGATGAAATAGTCTCTTCTTCTCTGAGTTCTGTTTCCCGAACGGGACGTCCTGAAGAGTTTCAGGAGTTTAATCTGTGATGGAGACTCCGGGTCGAGACTCTCACAGGCGTTACATGGACGTGTTAAAGTCTAAACGTGTCATGAAGCGTTTCACTGTTTTACTGCTGCTTACACACACACACACACACATACACACACACACACACACACACACACACACACACACACACACACACACACTGACTCCTCACACACTCAACGACACTGACAAGACACTGTGCTCACTTTGGCCTGTGTGTGTGTGTGTGTGTGTGTGTGTGTGTGTGTGTGTGTGTGTGTGCGCGAGCGGCGAACCACGAGAGACGCCACATCATGGCAATTTAAAATCTTAAACATCTCACCCGTTGTAACTGCCATCGTTAATGCAGCAGAGAAACTATGCTTTGGACATTAGTACTGAACATGTGCCCAGTTGCAGCACTAAGATCGGCCTTTAAACAAGCCTTGTCCAGCGGCCGCATTTACAAACAACAGCGGCAAACCCATGACCCTGTCCCGCAAACATCACTGGGCGGTGAGGATGTTCCTTTCGACTTTAACAACTATGTGCGCCAACTTGAATGTCAGGAATGGAAAAGGTTTGAGATCCACAAGAGACACTTCAGGAAGTCATTGGATACTAAGATACTCCAAGAAAGATCTTACTTTGCCTGCTCCGGTGACTCTGCGAAATGGAGTAAGGTCGCATCCATTCTTTTCGGAGTATTCCGTGTGAGGCTGGGCAACGGGAGGGAGTTTGGATTGCCACTCCTGAAGTACGTGTCACGCATTTTGAAAAAGTTCCCCTTGAGCGATAAACATCCAGTGGAGTTAACATCGGTCTCCATTGCTTCCTGGATTGAGCGACAGCTGATCTTCGTGAGAGACGTCATCCAGCCGTCACTCAGCAGAGGGGGAACTGGGGATCGCCACAGGCAGCCAAGGACGGTAAGCGGAGAAAAATTATCGTACCTATGGCAACATTGCAGGTCCAAAGCTATTGAGATTATTCTCAATAATAGTACATTTCCTTCCCCTCCATCCACTATTAATGACATCAGTAACGTGTATAAGTATTAGATGGACAAATGTCAATCACTCCCGTCTCACATATTGGCCACGCCCCGTTGGTCCACCAACATAGAGACAACTGCTCTAGTTCATTATCCATCCACTGCTCATTTTACTCTTGACGAAGTAGACAAAGTTCTGACCCACCTGCCAAATAACAAAGCCTGTGGATATGATGGAGTAAAATATGAAACCCTGAAAGCCACAAAACCCTGGTCCACCCATATACTCACCTGTATATTTAACACCTGTTTGATTAATGGGAGAGTACCAGACTCATGGAAGGGGGCCCTTGTCCATAGAATTCCAAAGAAAGACAATATCCCAAGTGATCCATCTACATGGAGAGACATATCTCTCCTCCCCACTGTTTACAAGGTGTTTATGAAATGCCTGCTTGCCCGAATCCTTCCATGGCTTGTGGATGCAGGCATCCTCTCACTAAAACAGAAAGCCTATATAGATAGACAGGGTATGAACGAACATGTGTTCTGCCTGAAAACTGGAATTGATGATTTCAAACATGAATCATGTAAACTCTATATCGTATTCCTGGACTTCAGAGATGCCTTTGGGACATTATCTCACAAAGTGTTGCTTAATGCATTAGAGGAGATCCATCTACCTCAGCCCTTTGTGGACATCATAACGGATGTGTACAGGGGATCTTTTTTGCAAGTCATCTGTGGTAAACAACTTACAAAGCCTATACCTCTTGAGGTGGGGATTAAAACAGGTTGCCCATGGAGTGCTGTTAACTTCATTATGGCTATCAACCAGTGGATGAAATGGATCTGTCAGTGTGCACCATCACATACCAGATCCCCAAACCCTGTCCAGGGGTACGCTGACGATGTGGAGGTGTCTTCTAGGCAGGAGAATGTCATCCAAAACATGCTGGCCAGAACGGATTAATTCCTTCAGTAGTCTAAGTTGGAGGTGAAACACACTAAATGTACAGCATTTTACGAACGGCATAGTGGTGGAAACCGCTGGTACAAATCTAAATCTGACAAACCCCCCTCCTTTACAATAATGGGACAGCCTATCAGGGTCTACTCTTGTCATGAAGCATACACCTATCTTGGCCATAAATTCAACATTGCAGGTGAGTGGGGTGAACAGGTACAGGAGTTATCCTGCGCCTTTAAGAACAGGATCGATCTGATCGATTCCTCCCCTCTACCTGTAGTCATGAAACTGGAGGCCGTTAGAGAAGTAGCTCTGGCAAAGATACAACACCTCTTTGCAAACATTCACATTTTACAAAATGTCCTACGGGACAGGAATAATAAAACAGTAGAAGCCGTCAGGAAATGGCTGGGACTGAACTCACATTCCACCAGGGACATCATCTTCCTCACATTCAAGGAAGGGGGTCTGGGGGTCCCAAATGTGGAGTGGACTTACTCCATTACAAGACTAACACACCTGATCCGCATGCTTAACAACGACGATGCTGCGGTCAGAGAGCTAGCCAGAGCTTCCCTCTTACTGGACCTTAGGAAGAGAAAAATCCCCTTGGCCACCGGTGATCAAGACAGCTTCCTAGGCTTCAGGAGGAAGAGCAATGGTAAATTGGACACACGAGCCGCAGGTTTCGGAGTTTGCTCAGACTGGCCGGACCTAAACGACTTGTGTAATAGATTGGCAGTTAAACTACAGTGGACACAAAGCAACTCACAAACTGCACCAGAGGTATCTGACGCAGTGGTCACAGACCCATCTGTTACGGTGAAGGCCACAGTCTGTCACAATGAGACACAACACATACTCCAGAGTACAACAGCAAGAAGATCTTTATTGAACATCAAACAGATGGACACAAAACAACACTGGACTGGACTAAAAATGCAGGGAAAATTGGCATGTCTTGACTTTGCTGACCATTCTGGCAGTCATGCCAGCAGCCATATCACCCTGTAGCCCAAGACTGGTGTCCCACTGAAGCTAAGCAGGGCTGAGCCTGGTCAGTACCTGGATTGGAGACCTCATGAGAAAACCAGGTGTCTGCTGGAAGAGGTGTTAGTGAGGCCAGCAGGGGGCGCTCTCCCTGTGGTCTGTGTGGGTCCTAACGCCCCAGTGTAGTGACGGGGACACTATACTGTGAAAGAGCACCGTCCTTCAGATGAGACGTTAAACCGAGGTCCTGACTCTCTGTGGTCATTAAAAATCCCAGGATGTCTTTCGAAAGAGTAGGGGTGTAACCCGGTGTCCTGGACACATCTGACCCTTGGCCTCTGTCCATCATGGCCTCCTAATCATCCCTGTATACTGATTGGCTTCATCACTGTCTCCTCTCCACCAGTAAGCTGGTGTGTGGTGGGCGTTCTGGCGCAATATGGCTGCCGTCGCATCATCAGGTGGATGCTGCACATTGGTGGTGGTTGAGGAGATTCCCCCCTTCTATGTAAAGCGCTTTGAGGTCCCAGATAAAGCGCTATATAAATGTAAAGAATTATTATTATTATTATTATTCTACCTCTCATTCTATGTACAGAAATGCTGCAATAGGGCGGATATTCTTTACTTTACTGTCAAGGCCAGACTACAGGTGTTACCAACCAGATACAACCTAGCATTATGGTACCCTGAAAATTACTACCCACATTGCATAATGCATTCTAACTCTGATCACCTTGAATCAGTTGCCCACATTGTAAATGTCTGTAATATGTACAAAGGGTTATACACAGCACGCCATGACCGTATTGTAGATCTCATTGCAAGGGCTGTTCAAGACATATTTCCAAAAAATATGCCTATGTATAAACATTCACGAGTAATACCGGACTGGTTTAACAGCTCTGATGATTTGTTTCGAAACATCCCTGACGCCCCTGACGTTGTGCTCATGGATACAGATAGAAAGGAGGTGCTAGTCCTTGAAATAGGTTGTGTTTATGATTTGTATATGGACATAGCCTTTTTAGAAAAAAATGACTTTTTTTGTTGTTGTTGTTAATGATCTGTAAGACTGGGGCTTTATTAATGCTGTTCATTGATCATCAGAGTAAAAAAAAAACGTAGTTTTCATGCAAGAACAAATGTGTGTGTGTGTGTGTGTGTGGTCAGGTAAAAATCCAGATTTTTTTTTTAATGCTCTTTATTTAATGATAATTAAAGGTGCTCTAAGTGATGTCAGGCCAAAATATTTTTTGTCACATACAGAAACATCTCCTCACTATCCGCTAGCTGCCTGTCCCCCGAACACACTGTAAAGAAACGTGGTCTCTGTAGACACCACAGGCTCCACAAACGGCAACAAAAACAAACTGGGCTTACCCGCACCACGAAACATAACAAACAGTGTTCCAGCCAATCACTGGCAAGAAGTATTTGAGGGTGGGTCTGGGGGGTTAGTGCGTGTGCACATGAAGGGGGTGTGTGAAGGAGAGAGAAGCATCAAGAGGGAAGTTTGAATAATGGCCGACACACGACCAAAGAGACGACGTTCCGATGATCAACTTACAAAGAAGAGGGAAAAGGATAAAGAACGCGCAAAGTACCGAATTTACATCGGTAAAGCATTCGAAAGATGGCGAGAACTCCGCCGGCAGAAGGGCTTCCAGTCCGACATTCAGGTTGCTCTGTTTTTGCTGGACAGGTGGGTAATGTAAAATTAAGAATTAAGAAATGCACGTTCACAACTGTTTCAGGAAGCACGGAAAGGAGGGGGAGGAGACAAGATGCGGAGGAGGGAGGGTCTAGCTAGCCTCCGTTTTGTTTGACAATAGTTCGAATCGCTTAGAGCACCTCTGGGGTTGTTCGTTTAACAGTCACACTTGGGGTGTTCGGGTCCAAATGGACCCAAAGGGCAGGATTCATATTTAAAAAAAAAATCATCATTTATTTTTTTTTACTTGTTTTTTATAATTTTTTTTCTTTTCTTTTTTGGTGTTTTGAGATATTTTATGATTTATAATTAATATTTATGCAATAATTATGACCCATTTTTTCCCATTGAACATAATAGAATTTTTTTATTATTATTATTATTTTACTTTTTTTTGTCAAAGCTGTATTACATTTTAGAGTGAAGCCTAGGCCTCATGAAAGCAATTTTTGAAAAAATATAGATGCCATCTGGTGGACACACTGAGCATTTTTATCACGCAATAGCACATTTTTACCACTAGTGGATTTACAGCTCTCTGTAGAAAGGCTTGGGGATTCTAGTGATTTTTGCAAATATATACCAATTTTTTTTCAGGTTGTTGATTTTTAAAATATAATAACAGATTCTCAAAGACTCTTTTTGCCTTGTTTTTTGTTTGTTTGGTTGGTTTAAATGGTAATTTGAAGTGCCAGTTTTACTTTATAATACAGATTATTATAAATATATAATACAGTGTGTGTGTGTGTGTGTGTGTGTGTGTGTCTGTCTGTTTTGCACTCTTGATGTTTTAGAGATTCACCCCTTCACAGTTGAGTCATTTTTTCTGCATTCTGGCTGATTTGTATATTGTATGCACAAAAAAAACTGTTTTCATATTTTGGACAATTTCCCATTCATTTCCAATGGGGGTCATTTGGACCCGAAAGTCCTAAGTGTGAGTTTTTTTTTTTAGTTTTTTTTTTTACAACCACTTTTTATTTGAATAGTCTGTGTTTTCATATTGAATAATCTGTGTTTTCATATTTTTGCCAATTTCCCATTCATTTCCTATGGGGGTCCATTTGGGCCCGAAGGTCCTGAGTTTGACTTTTTTTTTTACAACCACTTAGACTATTCAGATCCTGTCCCCAATGTTTTCGTGTGTTCACATACCTAATACCATAAAAGTCACCTAGTTTCGTAACATTCCGATTAAGCTGTGATTTTTAAAAATTCAAAACAGATTTATGTAATCTGAATTTATGAGTGTGTATGTGTATAAAAGTGTGTGTGTGTGTGTGTGTGTGTGGATGTGTCTGTTTTGCACTCTTGATATTTTATAGATTCACCCCTTCACTGTTGTGTGCTTTTTTTATGGATTGTGGCTGATTTGTAGATTGTACGCACCAAAAAACTCCGTTTTTCCAATTTCCCATTCATTTCCTATGGGGGTCCATTTGGACCCGAAGGTCCTGAGTGTGACTATTTTTTTTACAACCACTTAGACTGTTCACATCCTGTCCCCAATTTTTTGGGATGTTCACATACCTAATACCAATAAAGTCACCAAATTTCGGACCATTCCGAAGAAGCTGTGATTTAAAAAAAATATATATTTGAATGATTCGGGTCCATTTGGGCCGAACAACCCCAGAGGGTAAAGCAAAAGGCAAATATAAAGCTGTGTGAGCAGAATGAAGACATCCTCACATTAATTCCTTTTCAACATTGGTTTGATAAAAATGAAAGAAGCAAAGCTTAAAAGTGACATCATCCATCATCTCATTTCTGTCGGTCATAACTCTAGACTTTAAACATCAGGAATAAAGCTGGTGTGTTACAGCGGCTTAACTGCAGTCTTCTTGATTATCATCTGGTACAGCATTCTTTTTATTTGGCTCGAAATGAACGGGTAGACATTTGTTCAAGTCTTTGATTTTCTCACAGGCAAGAATCACATGTTTATTTTCAGGCGTGACCCCCGTGACCTCCTTGTTCACAGTGTCGACTTTAACAGTGATGAAGGCGAGAGGCTCGTTGCTGATGCAGAGGTTATCTTTCCCATATATGTTTGGGTTCGGATATCTCTTTCCCGTTGAACACACACCTATCACTTTATTATATTCTGCTTCGGGAAAGAAGCTCTGTTTCTTCTTGCCCCAGGTCTTTATCTTGGTAATGAACTTCTGCCATTCACCGATTTCCTCACTCTTTGGGCTGTTGTTGTTTAGGTGATGTTTAAGGAACTTCTTATATCGAGTTAGTTCCAGCACTTCAACACAGGGCTGACCCAGACCCGGCTGGAGTGTGAGAGCCAAGACGACCACGAATAACAGCATTTTAGGATCTGAGGATATTATTGTAAGATAAAAATTTAGATTCAGAGATTGCAGATTCACTGTTGCAGAAAAGTACATTTGACTTGTTTAATTGCAATACAAAGAAACACTTTAATATGTATATATAGTACAATATGAATAGTTATATAATAGTTATTATGAGCAATACATTTGTTACATTGTTCATCTTTGTTAACGTTAGTTAAGAATACTTCTGTTCATTGTTTGTTCATGTTAGTTCACAGTGCATTAACTAATGTTAACAACTTTTGATTTTAATAATGTATTAATAAATGCTGAAATAAAAGTAAATTAAAGGTGCCCTATAATGTGAAATTGAATTTATGTTGGCATAGTTAAATAACAAGAGTTCAGTACATGGACATGACATACAGTGAGTTTCAAACACCATTGTTTTCTCCTTCTTATTTAAATCTCGTTTTTAAAAAACACCCCTGAAAAACAGGCGAATCTCCACATAATACCGACTGTGACGCAACAGTCGGGGATCACGCCTCCAAAGATTTGCATATCCCAGCCCTCAATGACAAGCACTGCACAGCCGAGTCATCATCGGAACAAGCGAGGATCAGAGAGAAAATGGCAGATCATGGAATAAATGCTATGTTCCAGGCTGTGCAGGGGATGTGAGGTATTTTCATACCCTTCCCACAGAAAAGAAATGTCAACAGGCGTGGACGCGTGGTTGATGTTTATATTAATCGGATACCGCAACAGTTTAATTCGAAGTTGTTAGTTTGCTCTGCCCATTTCACCACGGACTTATTTTCGAACCTGGGACAATATCAAGCTTCTCTCAGCGTCTCAAACTGAAGAAGGGGGTAATTCCAACTATATTCCCGCAACCGGTAAGTAGTGATTTTATTAAAGATAATTTACACTGTGTTAGATCCAGCGCAAGATCCTAGTACAGTAATAGCAAACTCCAAGTAACGAGCATACATAACTAACGTTAAATAGGCTAATTCTCAGTGAAAAAAGTATACAGAAAGCGGTCAAAGAACAATCCACACAGCGCGAGTTTATCTCTCTTGCCAAACTCGTTATGAAATCAATGACGCTGTTACACTGCACAACGAAGCTCTCATAGAAGTAGGCTATGTCATCGTTTGCATTGGTGAAAGCATTAGAGAGAGAAACTGCGTTGTCTCGCGATCAACAGATTGTCATCTGCTTGCTCAATGCTCATCACAGCAACATTTTATGTGATGGAAATAGATTTAAATACTTTAAAAACATCTCACGATTCGTTAATCTCGATAGCTGTAATAGTTAAAACGTATATAACAGCTGTAATAAAAGTATTCGAGAGAGTTTCACATGTCATATTTCATATGCAAGCATGTCAGCCAATCACAGCAGTGGCCGGTTCTCACAGCAGACACGCCCCTTCAAACAGAGTGTTCAAATCAGAGACTAAAATCAGGCTAGGAAAAATGCCTTTTATTTCTAAATTATGACTATTTTTTATCTAAAAAACATACTAACATTATAAGGGCAACCCAGGAAACATTATAAAATAATAAAAAAAAACATTCTAGGGCACCTTTAATTAGTTCATCCAAAACTGAAGATTCTGTCATTAATTACTCGTCCTCATGTCGTCCCAAACCTGTGAGACATTCGTTCATCTTCATTTTTGGGTGAACTAATAAGAGTGAAAGTAAAAGTAAGTGGGCAAATATTTGTCAGCAGGTTTAGCCACTTGTGAAAAAGCTTTCTTTTTTTCTACAAATTATTAAAATCTATTAAAATATTTCACCAGTTCAGCCAAATTAGATATTAATATTAAAAGGTATTTCAACTGTTTTATCAACTGTTATCAGACTGCCTACTTTTAAATTCATATACTTATGTTATAGGCTTGTAACTGAGAACGATAAGGAGTTCAGGGTTTTCCTCTTTAAAATTTTTGAAAACATTAGTCTGAGTGAATCATTTTTACATTCCTTAGTGTCATTAAACCCTGTGTTTTATCCTGGTCGTTCACACAAAGCTGTGGAAAAGTGGGATTGTAGAGGAAGACAACAATAAAACACAGACCTGCAATACACTCATTATACACACACATGAATATTAAAATATGACCACGGAGAGAATGATGGGCACCTTGATGCATTTCAATAATCTAACTAAATGTCATATATAATATATAACAACAAACGACGGAGAATCGCGGAAGAACATTTAAAAGGTCTAATAACATTTCCAGTAATGTAAGAGCACTACAGTCTC
Organism: Semotilus atromaculatus; assembly: GCA_031834385.1. Classification (NCBI taxonomy): domain Eukaryota; kingdom Metazoa; phylum Chordata; class Actinopteri; order Cypriniformes; family Leuciscidae; genus Semotilus; species Semotilus atromaculatus. The sequence goes on from JAULUF010000009.1 coordinate 57,295,875, forward strand.
TAAACATCAGTTTAACACAGTCTTCAGCGTCTAATGCTCACACGTGTTTCTAATGATGTGACCAAACCAACTTTATGACTTCTGCAGTTTTTAAAGACAGTCAATAGGCATACCTATACAATATTATACTTGCAGTGAATATAGTTTATTCACCCTACTACTGTAAGATGTGATTATTATACTTATTTACATAATTGCAAAATTAGTTTTCTTTGTTACGATTTACTTTTTTTCTGTAACTGCATGCTTTGGATGCTGTTCTCCAAGTTTTTATACCGCTGTAACCTCTAAATCATTCTTCAACATTTCCATAACCGATTACAATCATAAATTGCCTTTACCTGCAGGTTAAAGATGCTAGAAGTTGTTTCAGTCCTGGGTCCGTTTCACTCGGCGTTTGCTTAGTATTAATATCTGAACTACAACAAAGTGAAGATACTTCTAGGAAAAAATTCGTTTCGTTTTACTTAAAAAAGTTTCAGATTAATACAAAGACAATAATTCAAAAAGGAAAAAATAACAGAAATGTGTATAGGTCTTCACCCGAATTGTGGCCCCGAACAACAGAAAACAAAACCTTTTATATGTTTTAATTGGGGCGTCTTAACAGTTTGGGGCTGTACTTATAATGCAGAAATCCCTTACAAGGTCAAATAACTGACCTCAAACTTTCACAGTTAAAGCTATTTTGTAAAAAGCACTATACATATCTCATCGTTCGCCAACTAGAAGCTTATTATACATCTAACCATTCTTTCACCTGCAGTTGTTAAAACCACATCTTGCCTCTCGCCTCCTCACGGACTGTGAGCGGCTTCGTTTTGTCTTCTTAAACTATGATAAAGGTCAGAGAAGCGGGCATGTTGTTAACACCCGTTGAACCGTTGAGTGTATGCAGAGTGATCAGAGGAAACCACAAACACCCCAGTTGCAAAGCAAGCTATCATGCGAATAGCTATTCAAACTTCTTTTGCAAGTGGACATTCAAATTGACTTTCTGACATAAACCCCCTAAAAATACATGGTAATATTTGTGAATCTGCCTTTGTAAAACAGTGAATAACTTCACCTGCCAGACCATGTGACCGCAACACCGGTTCTGTTCTCTTTCAGCTGTACACACACTTCAGCTGTACACACACTCTCACCAGGACAGAAGCACAGGTAAGCGTCTTCTGCTCCTCAGCTCGGTGTGTGTGAAGTTTATTCTGAGCGTTTGTCTCTTGAACTGGAGAATAAAGTTCATGAACCCGCTCGTGCGCACGAGTCTCAGCGGGAGCGCGCGTCATGTTTGTGTTTGAGAGCAAATGCTTTGGGTTTCACTTCACACCTGTAAACAGTGTTAAATACCACACCACTTCATTATCACCAAATCATCATCTTTAAATGAATTAATAAAAAGCCAAACCTGTAAATGAGCAAAATGTGTTGCAATTAAGTTAGGAAAGTGTTATTTCTGAATGTTCCCTGAACGCTATTTATTTTTTATTTTTATTGGTAACACATACGAAAGTTAGGGGAACATTTGATCATTTTGGAGCCAAATATGTAACTTTTTATGTTTTCTAAACATTCTAAAAAAAGTGTGTCCGGTAACATTTAAAACCGTCAGGCGAACGTCCCACTAACTAAACGTTCCTGTTATTAAAGAGAGTTCTCAGTGAACGCGTCAGCTCGCCGTGTGTTGGCGGGAGTGTGACATCATCACACCTTCACCAGCGCGCGTGTCAGACGCGAGGCGTGAACGCGCCGTTTGGCACGAGCGCGCGTGCGTGTATATAAAGGCTCCAGACTTCAGTGTGAACATCATTCTGCTCGGATTTACTCTTCAGCTTCTCTTTCCTCCGACATCATGGAGAAAATCACTCGGACTCGCGGATTATTACACGCTGAAATGAGACCCTGGAGACCTTGGGTCAGTAAAACCAGCAAAGGACGCAAAACTGTTGCTCAGAAGGTACGAGATGAGATAATTCTATAATATTGAACTCTGATTATTGTATGTGCATTGTAAAAAATCTCTGTTTATTCCTCAGCCTTATGAAAGCCCTGATGAGCAACACTGTGAAGTCTCCACGATCACACACCCTGTGAAGTAAGATCACGTGATGATGCAGATGTTCAGATGATCTGCTTCTCCACAGAGTAACTCACTGGTTAAACTGGTTTCTGCAGGTTGTTTTGGCCCAAATCCCAGTGTTTGGATGACTTGTACCAGGAGGCGGAGGTTCTCCTGCAGAATTACCCGGTTCAGGCCACGATCTGCCTGTGTGAGGACTCACTCACTGAGGAAGAGGAGGAGGAGGAGGAGGAGCTCCACTGAAGACCTTCATCACTGTGCTCATCTTATTTATATATATGGACAAATTCTGATTCACTTTATTTAGTCGTTGCATGTAAATACTTGTGAATATGTACAAAATTGCTTCCTTTGGAAGTTGAATGTAAATGTATTTAAATTTTTTAGTATTTATGATAAATTATTCTACATAACTTATTTCCTTGAAATAAATATCTAAACATTTAAAACTTTGTTTCTGATCGTTCTTTGAATCCCAGTGTTGCAAAGAAAAATCGTATATGTGACTCGAGTCTAAATAAGAGACTGAAGTGAAACTTTAGAGTTAATATAGGTAGTAAAAATATCTGAAAAATACATAAAAAATATATTTGGTATAAAGGTCTGTTCATTCATACAGTTTTCTATCAGGCTGTGAGATACAGACTTTACAATAGCAATTACTATTTAAAAGTAAATACATATATGCTCTGAAAACGTTATTTCTGAAGGTCCAATTTTTTTTAGTTTTTTTTTTTTTGTTGCTTTTCTCGACGTTGAGTGAACATTCCATTCTTCAAACATTATGGAAAGTTACTTTTGAATCTGAACGTCCTGAAACAAGTAGAAACATTTAAAAAACGTTACATTTAAAAACAAACATCCAACTGAAAAAAAACTTTTTTTAAAATCTAACTTTCCATGAATTATGTTTCTGGACCAGATCACTTTAACTGAACATTATTATTATTGTTACTGGAAGAACATTTGTTCATAACTTTCATGTCATGAGTTTTTCCTTTCCTGAGAGTTTTTCATCTGGCATGGATTTGATGGACCATAGAATCACATCCTCTTCTTCAGTCCGTCAGATCTCTGAGGAGTGTTTCCCAAACGGGACGTCCTGAAGAGTTTTAGGAGTTTAATCTGTGATCCAAGACTCTGGGTCGTCACACACACACACACACACACACACACACACACAGACACAGGCACAGGCGTTACATGGACGTGTTAAAGTCTGAATGTGTCATGAAGCATTTCACTGTTTTACTGCTGCTTTCCCACACTGACTCCTCTCTCACACACACACACACACACACACACACACACACACACACACACTGACTCCTCTCTCAGGTAAAAATCCAGATTATTTTTTAATGCTCTTTATTAAATCAAAGCAAAAGTCCAATAGAAAGCTGTGTGAGCAGAATGAAGACATCCTCACATTAATTCCTTTTCAACATTGGTGATAAAAATGAAAGAAGCAAAGCTTAAAAGTAACATCATCCATCATCTCATTTCTGCCGGTCATAAAGACTGTAAACACTCGTCAGGAATAAAGCTTGTCTTCCAGATCTTAACTGCAGTCTGGTGCATTATTATCTGGTTTAGCATCATTTACATTTGCCTCGAAATGAATAGGTAGACATTTGTTCAAGATTTTTTTGATTTTTTCACAGCCAAGAATCACATGTTGATTTGTTATGAATTCGACATCTATGACCTTCATCTTAGTTTTGACGGTGACATTGAAGAACTTGATCGTCTCCTTGCTGATGCAGAGGTTTCTGCTTGGATATATCTTTCCCCCTTTTGAACACACATCTAACACTTTCTTCTCTTCTGATTGGGGAAAGAAGCTCTGAGTCGGCCTGTGCCAGGTTTTAATTTTGCTAATGAACTCGTGCCATTCACCGATGTCGACACTCTTTGGGATTTTGTCGTTTTGGTGTTGTTTAAGGAAGGTGTAAAATTGATCTGGTTCCTTCCCTGTAACACAGCGCTTCTCCTGACTCGGACCCTGCAGACTCGGCTGGAGTGTGAGAGTCAAGACGATCACCAATAACAGCATTTTTAGGATCTGGGGATATTATTGTAAGATAAACATTTCAGATCGCAGATTCACTGTTGTCACAAGCCATAAAATCCTAGAAAAGTACATTTGACTTGTTTAATTGCAACACAAAGAAACACTTTACCATAAGGGTTCACTAGTTAACATTAGTTACTGTATTTGTTCATCTTTGTTAACGTTAGTTAAAAATACAGCTGTTAAATTTGTTCATGTTAGTTCAGTGCATTAACTAATGAATTATGTTAAAAAAGAATTATTGGTCCCACTTTAATATAAAGTGGGACCGAATTATTAAATAATGTATTAGTAAATGCTGAAATAAAAGTAAATTAGTTAGTTCACCCAAAAATGAAAATGTGATTCATTAACTGTCATTAATTCCTCGCCCTCATGTCCAAACTTGTGAGACATTCGTTCATATTCAGAACACAAATGAAGATCTTTTAGTAAATTGTGTTTTTCCGCACAAACACACACTCGCGTCGCTTCATAAAATGAAAGTTAAACCACTGGAGTCACACTGAGTATTAATGATGTCTTTCTTATGGTTCTGGACCTTGAATGTGTAAATTGCTTCCGATGGAGGAACAGAAACTCTCGGATTTCATTAAAATAATATTAATTTGTGTTCTGATGAACGACAGTAATAATGACAGAATTTTCATTTTTGTGTGATTTAACATTCAGATTAATAAATGCTGTAAGTATTGTTCATTCTTAGTTCATGTTTACTAATGAAACCTTATTGTAAAGTTTTACCAAGAAAATCTCTATTATTGATTCATTTCTGCAATTAAGAGAGAACTGGTCAATTCAAACGTAATTTTGTTCAAATTTTTTATATATCAGATTCAGAACTAGATGTATAGATTACACACGAGGAATTGGTGTTTGTGACAGAAGATTACAGAGTGACAACTATTAAGACACATGTAATAATAAATAAATAAAATTAGTAAAAAGTATTTTTTTTAAATAAAAATACACAGTATTTTTTTTTTAATAAAAATATACAATAGACAAAAAAAGACAACAGACAATGCAAGTACAGATATACAATTATACGAGGGAATGTGAATAAGAGGTATGATATTCTAAATACATAAGACAGAAATAAAGAAGAATACATTACCTTGGAGAAGAGTGTGTGTCGAGTCAGATGGAGTTGATCTGATGATCGAGCGTTTGCTGAGTGTGTGTGTGTCGTGTGTGTCTTATATATGCACAGGTCGTCTTTGTGATAAGAGGAAGTAAAAGTAAGTGCACAATTATTTGTCAGCAAAAGTTTTAACCACTTGTGAAGAACCATTCTGGGATTTTTAAAAATATTTTAATATTTCACCAGTTAAACCCAATTAGATATTTATATTAAAAGGTGTATCAACTGTTTTATCAGACTGTTATTAGGCCTACTTTTAAATTCAAATATGTTATAGGCTTGTACTGAGAACAATAAGGGAGTTCAGGGTTGTTATTTTTCAAAAATTTTAAAACATAATTCTTAGTGTCATTAACCCCGTGTTTTAGCCTGGTTGTTCACACCTCAGAGTTGCAAAAAGTCTCTAGAAATGGGCATGTAAAGCTGTGGAAAAGTGAGATTGTAGAGGGAGACAACAACCAGTAAAACACAGACCTGCAACACACTCATTATGATTACCGGTATAAAGTGTGATGGATTTTTTAACTAACATTTTTTTTCTTGCAGGAACAACATTCAAATTCTTTTTTGAGTGTGTGAGTGTATAAATAAAGAAAACCGAGATTGCTTTGTCAACCCGCGCGTTCAGAGGCAACTCAACCTAAGTCAGGTGCATAGGGGAATATTATGGGCATGAATATTAAAATATGACCACGGAGAGAAAAAATTTACTCGGTTACTAATGTAACCTCGGTACCCTGAGAGTAAGGGAGCGAGTATTGCGTAGCTAATACGCACTGGGGAAACTTCTTTCCTTGAGAAATATTGAAGCTAATGATTTAAAACGCAGTGCAGCTGTACGGCGAACACAGCAGAGCGTCTAGCTCACCCATTGGCTGTTCTACAGCAGCTGCACATCCTATGGCCAACGCCTCTGACACGCGACCCAATCAAGTGACTTGGCGCCAAACACGTCAGAGCGCGCCTACATGGGCGTGGCCTAAGCCTATAAAGAGTGGCCGTTTTGGCCATCTAGCAGATTTAAATCCACTGAAGGAACAAATCCTGACAGATTGCAATAGTGCGGCAGGCTACGCAATACTCGTTCCCTTACTCTCAGCTAATACGCAGTGTGGACGCAATGTAAAACTCCGCACCATTAGCAACTGGCTGCATCCAACTGGAGTCTAGGGAAGCACCCCGAGTCTCACAGAACAAGCCATCATTTAAAAAAAACAACTTAAGTGACAGTAACCGGACCTGAGTCGGGTTTCATGAATAAGGGCTGGGGCTCACTATAACAGTCCCAGGACAACTTGTGCTTATGGACAGTAACATGTTATTCTGATAAGACACCGTCGGGTCTAATTATCATACTGAGAGGACCCGGGCCTGCAGGCAAGGTACCTCTAGGTTATATAATCTAACAAATGTGGACGGCGAGGACCAGCCGGCTGCCGCACAAATGTCATCAATTGGCACACCACTGGACCAAGCCCACGAAGAGTCCATGCCTCTCGTAGAGTGGGCTTTAGCGCCTATGGGACAAACCCGACCCACAGAGGCGTATGCCAGGGAGATGGCGTCCACTATCCATCTGGACAGTCTCTGCCTCGTAACCGGTAACCCCTTGGTGCGACTGCCGAAGCAAACTAAGAGCTGTGCTGACTGCCTAAACTGTGGAGAACACTTCAAATAGACTTTTAGAGCCCTAACAGGACAGAGCAAATTAGCCAATTTAGAGCATAGATGTGCCTGGTAGACTGTGTTTTAGCCTCAGTGATGGTATTCAACACCTTTTCTGGGAGGTCCCTGGATACCCGTTGAGGGGCCGCACATGGAGGGCCCATAAGTCGGGGCGAGGGTGCCAATCGTCCCGTTCGCCTGTGTGAGGAGATCCTTCCTCATTGGCACTGGGCAGGGATGTGTCCAGTGTCCATCATCTGCACCAGTTCTGGAAACCACGCCTGGGTTTTCCAGAGGGGGGCTACCAGGAGGACTGAGCATCCGCTCTCCCTGATCCGTCTGATGACCTGAGGGATCATAGAGACCGGCGGGGACACAAATAGAGGGCATCTGGGCCAGGAATGGGCCAGCTCGTACCTGTTCTAAGAGCAGTGAGCTCTTGAGCCGTGCTGAGCAGTGCTGAATGAAGCTTCGAATAATAAACCTTTGGGTGAAGCAATGGGCCGTGAGGTCTCAGTGATTCAGAAAGCCTCATTTTGCCATCACTATTTCTAATGATGTGACCAAACCAATTGTAGGAGTTGAGGCAAGGACTCAAACACTGTAGAAATAAGGCTTTTATTTAGCAAAAAATACAAACAAAATACAATCAAAACTACCCCGAGGGGGAAGACACGACAGAGCTCTGTCACAGAACCAATACATACTCTAGACAGAAGTGACAGAACCCCGACACTAACACAGACCTTAAAATATCCATATTTAAAACGTAATGTTTAAAATAACTAGCTTCTTACAGACGGCCGTACGCATCGATTTACGCAAGTGTTAAAGGATTAGTTCACCTCAAAATGCTAATTTCCTGATAATTTCCTCACCCCAATGCCATCCAAGATGTCTTTCTTTCTTCAGTGGAAAAGAAATTAATTTTTTTGAGGAAACCATTTCAGGATTTTTCTCCACACAATGGAACGCCACGTTGGAAAGGTCACGCTGGACGTAGGCGTAAGTACCGCCCCATAGTTGACAAGCGTGGAGAAGGAGGATCAGTCAAATTTTATTGTGTGTTGAATGACATATTTATGTCTGTGTCAGATTATTGTTTAAAATGGTTCTTTCGTGTGGATATCCTGGATGTTTAAAACAATGGGGCGGTACTTACGCCTACGTCCAGCGTGACCTTTCCAGCGTGATGACGTAATGCCTGGTGGCACAGACCAGCACAAGACCAACAATTGAGGTGTGTATCGGTTATAGATAAGACCATATTCCTCCGCTGGGATCGTGCAGAGCTCTTTGAAACTCCATTGATTTGGACTTCAACAATTTGGTTACCGTTGAAGTCCATCGAAATTTGAAGAAAAGTCCTGAAATGTTTTGGGAAAAATATAATTTCTTTTCCACTAAAGAAAGAAAGACATGAACATCTTGGTTTGCATTGGGGTGAGTAAATTATCAGGATATTTTCATTTTGAGGTGAACAAAAAAGAAAATACTTCAAAAAAAAATCTTCGTTTTACATTGTAGGTTCTAATTAGAGTAGCTTTCTTTTTCCTGCGTTTTCCTTTCCGTTTTTCCCCGGAAATAAGAACTAAGCTTTTTAATAAAATGAAGAACTGCTGTTGTGTTGTTAACCAGATGAGATTTCTGGAATTAAGCAGGTTTAATTTGAGTTTAGCTGGTTTTCTGAGAAATTTCAGACAAATGGGAACTAAAAGACTAGAAATTAAAAGACAGAAATTAGAAGAGGAAGTGGACCTTCAGATGCCCTCCTGAAAGAGGAAGTGGACCTTCAGATGCCCTCCTGGAAGAGGAAGTGGACACTTCTGAGGGGTCAGTACAAAACATTTTTACAGTGTTCTTAGTTATGCCATCTTTTAAGAGAACACTCTGGGAACAAAAATAAAACTACCTGCTGAAAATGTTATAAGAACAATAAGGAATAATGTTCTAACAATGTTATCATACATTTTTTATTTTTTAGAATGTTTTAAAAAAATGTTATCCTACCTTTTAGGAGGACATTCTGGGAACAAAAATAAAACCTGCTGAAAACATTTTTAGAACAGTGCATGGTAATGTTTTAAGAACAGTTTTAGAACAAAGATTTTCTAGCTGGGATGTTTTCCACACCCTTTTGATTGACAGCATATAATCGGCACCGATCATCGGCTGTTTTTAAACAATCGGCCGATGGCCAATAGGGAAAATAATTGCTTTTATCGGCCGATACCAATTGTTGGCCGATACATCGGTGCATCTCTAGTATGAACCCATTCAAAAGTACGATTTAAAAAAAATTATTTTACAGTTTTTTTTCAATTGCTAAACGATAGTGATCACAACTGGAGCGACATGTGCAAAACTCCAACTCCAGTCTGCACTACCAACAGTCCCTGACAGACTGATCTCATGAAATAGCGTATGTATGACACGCCAATTCGTATTTCCATTTTTGGCGTGCTATCAACACGCATAATCGCTTTTCAGCGTGTTTATCAACGCCATTGACTTAACGTTACATTACTATATATAAATATATGACCTACCCCAACGACGTCCCTAAACCTACCCGTCACTGGGGTTATTAGCATTTATGACTCTTCCCCTACCATCCTAGGAAAAAAAATATCGCTCCCCAGATGTAGATATTCATTTAGCTTAGTTTCGCTCGGAAATTTAACGGCGTACACATACACGCGGCGTGGACATACACGCGGCGTACACATACACGCGGCGTGGACATACACGCGGCGTACACATACACGCGGATAGCTGAAAATGCGTATAGATAACACGCCACTTGATTTGAAAGTGGCGTGTATGTTTACACAAAGTCATGATGTCATGTTGGTCCCTGAGCTCAACAGTTCACATCACCTGCAAAACTCACTCAAGCAACACAACTCTAAACACACGACTCAAAACAGGCTCAGTGCAGTTAAACACTACACAACCCTCACTGAGATAACACACACTGTCACTCAGAACACACTACACAACCCTCACTGAGATAACACACACTGTCACTCAGAACACACTACACAACCCTCACTGAGATAACACACACTATCACTCAGAACACACTACACAACCCTCACTGAGATAACACACACTGTCACTCAGAACACACTACACAACCCTCACTGAGATAACACACACTGTCACTCAGAACACACTACACAACCCTCACTGAGATAACACACACTGTCACTCAGAACACACTACACAACACTCACTGAGATAACACACACTGTCACTCAGAACACACTACACAACACTCACTGAGATAACACACAGTCACTCAGAACACACTACACAACCCTCACTGAGATAACACACACTGTCACTCAGAACACACTACACAACACTCACTGAGATAACACACACTGTCACTCAGAACACACTACACAACCCTCACTGAGATAACACACACTGTCACTCACAACACACTACACAACCCTCACTGAGATAACACACACTGTCACTCAGAACACACTACACAACACTCACTGAGATAACACACACTGTCACTCAGAACACACTACACAACCCTCACTGAGATAACACACTGTCACTCACAACACACTACACAACCCTCACTGAGATAACACACACTGTCACTCAGAACACACTACACAACACTCACTGAGATAACACACACTGTCACTCAGAACACACTACACAACACTCACTGAGATAACACACACTGTCACTCAGAACACACTACACAACACTCACTGAGATAACACACACTGTCACTCAGAACACACTACACAACCCTCACTGAGATAACACACACTGTCACTCAGAACACACTACACAACCCTCACTGAGATAACACACACTGTCACTCAGAACACACTACACAACACTCACTGAGATAACACACACTGTCACTCAGAACACACTACACAACACTCACTGAGATAACACACACTGTCACTCAGAACACACTACACAACACTCACTGAGATAACACCACCTCATCCATCCCTGTCCTCTGGGCTCGTGTCCTCATCCATCCCTGGTCCTCTGGGCTCGTGTCCTCATCCATCCCTGGTCCTCTGGGCTCGTGTCCTCATCCATCCCTGGTCCTCTGGACTCGTGTCCTCATCCATCCCTGGTACTCTGGGCTCGTGTCCTCATCCATCCCTGGTCCTCTGGACTCGTGTCCTCATCCATCCCTGGTCCTCTGGACTCGTGTCCTCATCCATCTCTGGTCCTCTGGGCTCGTGTCCTCATCCATCCCTGGTCCTCTGGGCTTGTGTCCTCATCCATCTCTGGTCCTCTGGACTCGTGTCCTCATCCATCCCTGGTCCTCTGGACTCGTGTCCTCATCCATCCCTGGTCCTCTGGGCTTGTGTCCTCATCCATCTCTGGTCCTCTGGACTCGTGTCCTCATCCATCCCTGGTCCTCTGGACTCGTGTCCTCATCCATCCCTGGTACTCTGGGCTCGTGTCCTCATCCATCTCTGGTCCTCTGGACTCGTGTCCTCATCCATCCCTGGTCCTCTGGGCTCGTGTCCTCATCCATCTCTGGTACTCTGGGCTTGTGTCCTCATCCATCCCTGTCCTCTGGACTCGTGTCCTCATCCATCTCTGGTCCTCTGGGCTCGTGTCCTCATCCATCCCTGGTCCTCTGGGCTCGTGTCCTCATCCATCCCTGGTCCTCTGGGCTCGTGTCCTCATCCATCCCTGGTACTCTGGGCTCGTGTCCTCATCCATCCCTGGTACTCTGGGCTCGTGTCCTCATCCATCCCTGGTCCTCTGGGCTCGTGTCCTCATCCATCCCTGGTACTCTGGGCTCGTGTCCTCATCCATCCCTGGTACTCTGGGCTTGTGTCCTCATCCATCCCTGGTCCTCTGGGCTCGTGTCCTCATCCATCTCTGGTCCTCTGGACTCGTGTCCTCATCCATCTCTGGTCCTCTGGACTCGTGTCCTCATCCATCCCTGGTCCTCTGGGCTCGTGTCCTCATCCATCTCTGTCCTCTGGGCTCGTGTCCTCATCCATCCCTGGTACTCTGGGCTCGTGTCCTCATCCATCCCTGGTACTCTGGGCTCGTGTCCTCATCCATCCCTGGTCCTCTGGGCTCGTGTCCTCATCCATCCCTGGTACTCTGGGCTCGTGTCCTCATCCATCCCTGGTCCTCTGGGCTCGTGTCCTCATCCATCCCTGGTACTCTGGGCTCGTGTCCTCATCCATCCCTGGTCCTCTGGGCTCGTGTCCTCATCCATCCCTGGTACTCTGGGCTTGTGTCCTCATCCATCCCTGGTACTCTGGACTCGTGTCCTCATCCATCCCTGGTCCTCTGGGCTCGTGTCCTCATCCATCTCTGGTCCTCTGGGCTCGTGTCCTCATCCATCTCTGGTCCTCTGGGCTCGTGTCCTCATCCATCCCTGGTACTCTGGGCTCGTGTCCTCATCCATCCCTGGTCCTCTGGGCTCGTGTCCTCATCCATCCCTGGTACTCTGGGCTTGTGTCCTCATCCATCCCTGGTCCTCTGGGCTCGTGTCCTCATCCATCCCTGGTCCTCTGGGCTCGTGTCCTCATCCATCTCTGGTCCTCTGGGCTCGTGTCCTCATCCATCTCTGGTCCTCTGGACTCGTGTCCTCATCCATCTCTGGTCCTCTGGACTCGTGTCCTCATCCATCCCTGGTCCTCTGGGCTTGTGTCCTCATCCATCCCTGGTCCTCTGGACTCGTGTCCTCATCCATCTCTGGTCCTCTGGGCTCGTGTCCTCATCCATCCCTGTCCTCTGGGCTCGTGTCCTCATCCATCCCTGGTCCTCTGGGCTTGTGTCCTCATCCATCCCTGGTCCTCTGGGCTTGTGTCCTCATCCATCCCTGGTACTCTGGACTCGTGTCCTCATCCATCTCTGGTCCTCTGGGCTCGTGTCCTCATCCATCTCTGGTACTCTGGGCTTGTGTCCTCATCCATCCCTGTCCTCTGGACTCGTGTCCTCATCCATCTCTGGTACTCTGGGCTCGTGTCCTCATCCATCTCTGGTACTCTGGGCTTGTGTCCTCATCCATCTCTGGTACTCTGGGCTTGTGTCCTCATCCATCCCTGGTCCTCTGGACTCGTGTCCTCATCCATCCCTGGTCCTCTGGACTCGTGTCCTCATCCATCTCTGGTACTCTGGGCTTGTGTCCTCATCCATCCCTGGTACTCTGGGCTTGTGTCCTCATCCATCCCTGGTCCTCTGGACTCGTGTCCTCATCCATCCCTGGTCCTCTGGACTCGTGTCCTCATCCATCTCTGGTACTCTGGGCTCGTGTCCTCATCCATCTCTGGTACTCTGGGCTTGTGTCCTCATCCATCTCTGGTACTCTGGGCTTGTGTCCTCATCCATCCCTGGTCCTCTGGACTCGTGTCCTCATCCATCCCTGGTCCTCTGGGCTCATGTCCTCATCCATCCCTAGTTCTCTGGGCTCGTGTCCTCATCCATCTCTGGTCCTCTGGACTCGTGTCCTCATCCATCTCTGGTACTCTGGGCTCTAGGGCTGGGTATCGAGTTCGATACTTTTTAGGTACCGACCGAATTGTCTCGATACTACCGAGTATCGAAACATGTCTTGATTTTAGGTACCACATTTCGATACCTAAGGGGTTAATCTAGTCAACGTCAGTGAAACAATGAATAAGCATGCAGCATGATTGGCTGTGGCGGAAGACGTGGCTCGTCGCACGTGAGGCTGTAGTGTGTGTGTGTGTGTGTGTGTGTGTGTGTGTGTGTGTGTGTGTGTCCCAACCCAGATAGATAGAAAATATGTGGAAAAGATCAACAGTGTACCTACCTATGTACCACACTCGATGTCAGAAGCACGCGATCCAATATTTTCGACAAGATAATTGCTGCCAAGACTATGACAACACTTGAGAGCGTTATCTTCGACTGCAAGAACTGGAGCGTGTCACAAACGAACCGAAACTAAGCGTATAGGATACTCACAGACACGAGAAATAGGCATATAGACTTAAATATAGGTTAAAATATGTCTACTTTTAAACGAAACAATTAGAAATAAAGAGTTTGATTATAATCCATAGGCGCGCGTCCGTGTTCACTACTGCAGGAATGACGATCGAGTCAACATCGCCATATTCATCTTAATATATATTTTAAATATATCCTTGCTGTTTTTTCCCGACACATCCATAATCATTAGGCTACTTTCGCCACTGCTTGCGGCAAGCTTTATGTGTTGTTGTTGTTTTTTTGTTGTTGTTGTTTTTTAGCGCGAGGTATACTTCGCACCCCAGTAGCTTACCGTAAAACTTCAAATAATAGCCCGGGCTTTTATTTTCCCAAATCTCCGAACTGCACCGGCTTGTATTTGAGACAGGCGTCTATGAGACAGGCCTTTATAATTTAGTGTTGAGATGTTGTTCATTGAGATGTTGTTCCTAGAGTCTCTAATCTCTAAAAATCTCCAAATGCTCCACGTGAAACTGCGGTCTTCCGACCTTTTACTATCGTGTCAATAGATTTTGATTAATATGCATGAGGGAGAGAGATCAAGACAGCGCTCGTGTTGTTTGAAGACGTGAGAGGGCGCGAGCGCGGCCGGGTCTCTCTCTCTCTCTCTCTCTCTCTCGCGCGCTCTCTCTGCTCGTTTGCGCCCTGTCACGAGCAGCAGTTATTCTATTCTACATCATTCACCGACCCGGCCGCCAAAAACCAGTCGCCACACCAGGCGTGTAAAAGAGACAGGCGTCTATTTGGGACTCGGCTATTATTTGAAGTTTTACGGTATATTTAATTCAATTCCCATTTATTTGTATATCATTTTTCACAAAACTTATCGTTTCAAAACAGCTTTACAGAAAATGCATGTGTCTAAATTACAATTTGTGATCTGTTAGAGGTGAGTGACTGTGTGCAATGCATTTCAATTAATTTTCATTGTTAAACAATGCATTAAGGCAGAAACAATGAGCTCATTGAAGTAAAGAATAGGCCTACATGTTGTTAAATGATTAGAAAACTTTAGCATTTGTTTTTTTTTACAGACTCAAAATATGTGTAAAAAAGTCAACAAACTTGAAAAAAAAAGAAAGGTAATGTGATATTGTTAAAACGGATTTCCTAAAATTGGTACCGAAAAAGGTATCGTTCAGGAACCGGTATCGAAGTCAAGGTATCGGTATCGGTATCGGTATCGGTATCGAAAATTTTGTTACGATACCCAGCCCTACTGGGCTCGTGTCCTCATCCATCTCTGGTGCTCTGGGCTCGTGTCCTCATCCATCCCTGGTCCTCTGGGCTTGTGTCCTCATCCATCTCTGGTCCTCTGGGCTCGTGTCCTCATCCATCTCTGGTCCTCTGGGCTCGTGTCCTCATCCATCCCTGGTGCTCTGGGCTCGTGTCCTCATCCATCCCTGGTCCTCTGGGCTTGTGTCCTCATCCATCTCTGGTCCTCTGGGCTCGTGTCCTCATCCATCCCTGGTCCTCTGGGCTTGTGTCCTCATCCATCCCTGGTACTCTGGGCTTGTGTCCTCATCCATCCCTGGTCCTCTGGGCTTGTGTCCTCATCCATCCCTGGTCCTCTGGGCTTGTGTCCTCATCCATCCCTGGTACTCTGGGCTTGTGTCCTCATCCATCCCTGGTACTCTGGGCTTGTGTCCTCATCCATCCCTGGTCCTCTGGGCTTGTGTCCTCATCCATCCCTGGTACTCTGGGCTTGTGTCCTCATCCGGCACGCACGGCTTCCAAAAGAGACATTTGCTGATCAAACAATGTCCACCTCCAGGCAGAGAAAAACTCTCTATTGAGTTGAGGAAGGGTGAATACAGTATGCTCCAAAATTAGTCTTTCTGAGCTCTACCTACATATATATATGTGTGTGCGTGTGTGTGTGTGTGTGTGTGTGTCCACTAACAAGTCTAAAACAAGACCCCTGCTTAGCCTTTCAGCTGAAGTTGCAGCAGTGTTTGAAAGGCACAAGGCTGAACTCTATTCTGTTTTGAATGTGTGGTTCACAGTTTTGACTGCAGTCTGTTAGCATTTGAACAAAGTGCTGTAAATCCACAGTGTTGTGCAGGTTGTGGTTAAAGTCATGGGATAAGTGTGTAGAGTTTTGAAAACTGTGTTCAAGCAATGAAAAACGAGCTAGAGTTTGGTCCACATGAACCGCTGCTGTGCAGACTGGAGTTAGAGTTTAGCATGTAGCTCCAGTTGTGCTCACTGTCGTTTAGCAATCGAAAAAAACTGTAAAAGAATTATCACCAATGCTGAACAAAAAAAGACAGTAAAAACAGTGGAATGTGTGTGTGTGTGTGTGTGTGTGTGTGAGAGAGAGAGAGAGAGAGAGAGAGAGAGAGAGAGAGAGAGTGTGTGTTTGAGGGTATTAATCAGGAGTGTTATTGTGTTCATTAAGGATGTGTGTGTGTGTGTGTGTGTGTACATGTTTATATTACATTGTGGGGACCAAATGTCCCCACAAGTATAGTAAAACCTGAAATCAGCTACATTGTGGGGCCCAGCCAGCGGTCCCCACGAGGAAAACAGCGTATAAATCACACTAAGTAATGTTTTTTGAAAATGTAAAAATGCAGAATGTCTCCTGTGATGGGTAGGTTTAGGGACAGGGGCAGTGTGTGTGTGTGTGTGTGTGTGTGTGTGTGTGTAAGGGGATAGAATATACAGTTTGTACAGTATAAAAACCATTACGCCTATGGAGAGTCCCCACAAAGATAGCGAACCAGACATGTGTGTGAGTGTGAGAGTGTGAGAGAGAGAGTGTGTGTAGGTGTTTTTCGAGAGTGTGATTTCACACTGTTAGAGCTGTTGTGTGACCGTGGGAACTTCTCTAACTTTTTTGCACATTCTCTCAATCCCAGCGAACAGGGAACGTTCTCTCAGTTCTGAACAAACAAACACTCTCCCATAACATCAATAGAACGTTCGTTCAAAGTTATCTGCTTATTAATAATGTTCTTACATCTTTAGCACAAAACTAATGTTCATGGGATGTCTTATTTCTGAAACTTTTCAGTTGGACGTTCGTCTAACGTTTTTTAAATGTTTCTACATGTTTCAGAACGTTCAAAAGTAACATTCCACAATGTTTGAAGAATGATACAATGTTATTAATGTTCACATCTATAGGGCGTTCAGATGAGTCTGTATAAGTGTGTGTTAGTGCCGGCAGAGGGAGCAAGAGCATGTGTTCTGTGTTCAGCACTTCTGAGATCATGTAACCCAACACTTCACACACACACACTATAGTCCTGGAAGTCAGTGGTCCATCAACGGGTTGGTTACTCTTGTTCTCTAAAATATCTTCTTCTGTGTTCAGTAGAAGAAAGAAACTCACAGAGGTTTGGAACAACGTGAAGATGAGTAAATGATGACAGAACTTTCATTTCCGGCCGAACTGTCCCTCAAAGTGTGTGTGTGTGTGTGTGTGTGTGGACAGCAGAGGGCGCTGTTTCACTGCGAGATTTAATCCGATCGTCATGGATCAATTCAGTCAGATTAATGTTCATTTAATAACGCTGACCCAGGGACATTAGCTTACTCGTTCATCATTTCACTAGTGATTTTGTTTTTGAAAAAGTAATATTACATGTTGAGATATATAAAAATAAAAAGACGCACACAACGAGTGTGCTTCTAGTGTGTTTTATTTAGAGATGCGTTACAAGGCTAAACATCCATATTCACTGATGATTTTGAATAACTAATAATTGTGCTTTTGAAAACATGAATATGCTGTGGAAGCTTGAAGATATGCAAATAGTTTCATTTCTGATTCGTTTTCAAAAGATTGTTTTCAGTCGGATGGCCGTGTCATAAAGACATCGGACTTCTGCTGTTTTTACTAGAATAACCTAGCAAACATATTAAAACATTATTTACTTTATAAATCTTTAAGCATAGAGAATGTGGCTAAAGTGAGGCTTTGTCAGATTTAGCTAAATCCTTTTTTTAATGAACTGAATCATGAACTGTTGCTCAAGATTATAAATGAAAAACACAAGCTGAAAACTTATCCATATTTAATGCTTGTTTAATATTTTCGTTTCATTTTTAAAAGTTGATGAATCTGTTTATTATTCTATACTTCTAATTAACACTATTATATGGTTAATTGTATTTTATTTGATGTTTTCCGTGTAACAGAACCGTTTTACTGACACTCCCATTAAGTTATGAAAACGTTTTTCTGAACGTCCAGCTTTTTATAATGTTTAAAAAACGTTTTTTTCTTGGTTATGTGAACGCTCAGGGGACATTCCATTGCATCTTCAACGTTCTGAAACAAGAAGTAAAATAAAAATTAAAAAACGTTAAATGAACGTCCGATTAAAACGTTTCAGAAATAAACGCTCCATTTGGCCCTAGATATAGGCCCTAATGTTTTTGTGCTAAAATTTTAAGAACATTATTAAAGACCAGATAATGCTGAATGAAAGATCTATTGATGTTACTGTGTGTGTGTGTGTGTGTGTGTGTGTGTGGTCATGTTTAAATTACATTGTGGGGCCCAGTCAGCGGTCCCCATGAGGAAAACAGCGTATAAATCACACTAAGTAATGTTTTTTGAAAATGTAAAAATGCAGCATGTCTCCTGTGATGGGTAGGTTTAGGGACAGGGGCAGTGTGTGTGGGTGTGTGTGTTTCTCTGTGTGTGTGTGTGTGTGTGTGTGTGTGTGTGTGTGTGTGTGTGTGTGTGTGTGTGTGTGTGTGTGTGTGTGTAAGGGGACAGAATATATAGTTTGCACAGTATAAAAACCATTACGCCTATGGAGAGTCCCCACAAAGATGTGTGCGCCTGTTTGTGTGTGTGTGTGTGTGTGTGTGTGTGTGTGTGTGTGTGTGTGTTCAGTTCTTCACCATCTGAATTGCAGCTGGAGGTTGAAGATTTCAGAACTCTGAAAGCTCATAAATCAAACAGTCTGGGAGGCAGTAACACACACACACACACACACACTTACACTTATATGTTAAGGTGAAAATAAAGTATAATTTCAGTGACACACAGGTTAATGTTCATCAGATGCTCGTTCTGCTCCGCGCTCATGGAATGTCTCAATTAACTGAACAGTTTGAATCTCAACAGACATCTGTGTGTGTGTGTGTGTGTGTGTGTGTGTGTGAGAGTCTCTGAGTTTGTGCGAGTGTATGTGGTGTGTCTCTTGTTTGTGAGTGTATGTGTAAGTCTGTGTAAGTCTGTGTAAGTCTGTGTAAGTCTGTGTGTGTGTGTGTGTGTGTGTGTGTGTGTGTGTGTGTGTGTGTGTGTGTGAGAGTCTCTGAGTTTGTGCGAGTGTATGTGGTGTGTCTCTTGTTTGTGAGTGTATGTGTAAGTCTGTGTGTGTGTGTGTGTGTGTGTGTGTGTGTGTGTGTGTGTGTACCATCTGTTGATCATGGCACAGCAACATTCGATACAGAATCCTGTACATGGTGCAACATCTCAGACCGGAAACATGAATTCACTGAGACAGAGACACACACACTCCCTTTCTCTCTCACTCACTCTCTCTCACACACACACACACTCTCTCTCTCCCTCTCTCTCTCTGAAGGCCCATCTGCTTGAGTGACCTGTAGTAATTAGTTATTAATCTTCCCATGAGACAGACCTGAGCTAGAATACATTACCACGCTTACTGAGACACAACAAGAAGCGCAGGAGGAGCGGAGAGCCGTGGAGGGTGCAGGGGGAGGGGTGAAGGGGCGGGGCTAACCATGGGAGAAGGGGCGGAGCACATCAGAGGTGAAGGGGCGGGGCTAATCAGGGATGAAGGGGTGGAGCTCATCAGAGGTGAAGGGGTGGGGGTAATCAGTGATGTAGGGGCGGAGCTAATCAGAGGTGAAGGGGCGGGGCTAATCAGGTATGAAGGGGCGGAGCACATCAGAGGTGAAGGGGCGGGGCTAATCAGGGATGAAGGGGCGGGGCTAATCAGAGGTGAAGGGGCGGGGCTAATCAGGGATGAAGGGGCGGGGCTAATCAGGTATGAAGGGGCAGGGCTAATCAGGTATGAAGGGGTGGAGCTCATCATAGGTGAAGGGGCGGGGCTAATCAGGGATGAAGGGGTGGAGCTCATCAGAGGGGAAGGGGCGGGGCTAATCAGGTATGAAGGGGTGGAGCTCATCAGAGGTGAAGGGGCGGGGCTAATCAGGGATGAAGGGGCGGGGCTAATCAGGTATGAAGGGGCAGGGCTAATCAGGTATGAAGGGGTGGAGCTCATCATAGGTGAAGGGGCGGGGCTAATCAGGGATGAAGGGGTGGAGCTCATCAGAGGGGAAGGGGCGGGGCTAATCAGGTATGAAGGGGTGGAGCTCATCGGAGGTGAAGCGGCGGGGCTAATCAGGGATGAAGGGGTGGAGCTCATCATAGGTGAAGGGGCGGGGCTAATCAGGTATGAAGGGGTGGAGCTCATCAGAGGTGAAGGGGCGGGGCTAATCAGGGATGAAGGGGCGGAGCTAATCAGGGATGAAGGGGCGGAGCTCATCAGAGGTGATGGGGTGGAGGCGGAGCTCATCAGAGGTGATGGGGTGGAGGCGGAGCTCATCAGGGAGTAAAATATACAGTTATAATGTAATATTTTAATTACTATAGATTTATTAACCTTTGTTCTACATTTTCTGTATATTTAAAACAATGGGGCGGAGCTTATCAGGGATGAAGGGGCAGGGCTCATTATTGAAGGGGCGGAGCTCATCAGGGAGTTTCTTGCCCATTGGATACTCGTGTGATGTCATGAAGAAAGTTTCAACAATTCATTACTTGTCTATATACATCTCAGTTGCTAAAGCATTCTGGGTTACATGCTCAGGATTTGGTAAGTGGTTGCTAGGGTGTTGCTATGCATTTATTAATGCATAGGTCGCTAGCGTGTGTTAGTGTGTTGTGGCGATCACAGGCTGTTACACGTTTGCTTGGTTACGAGTCTCTGCTGTGCTGTTGCTAAGACGCTCGGGTGCTGTTATTATGCAGTGTTGTTGGTTTCACTGCGTTGCTATGTGGTCGCTAGGGTGTTATGGTTTGTTGCTGCATTTGTTGATGTATTGAGTTATTTGCAGAACAAAATGCATTAGTTTGTGAGTGATGTTTTGTATTTGCAAACCACACTGAGTTTATTTGTGAATCGTTGGGTGTGAGTAAAACACGTTTTGTGTGTGTGTGTGTGCGTATGTGAGTATGTATGAGCAAGAGAGTGTATGAGTGTGTGTGTGTGTGTGTGTTAATGTGTGTATGTGAGTGTGTGTGTGTGTGTGTGTGTGCTTGCATGTGTGTGTGTATGTGAGTGTGTGAGAGAGAGAGTGTGTGTGTGTGTGTGTGTGTGTGTGTAGAGGTTTGGAGCTGTAATGCATGTGAATGCCTTAGAGGCATTTGTGGCGAGAGGCCTGAAACACACACACACACACACACACACACACACACAATGTGTTTAACATCTGGACGTGACATCAGACAGCAGTGATTTCTCGCGTCACAGAAACTGCAGCATGACATTATTATCCTGCAGATCTACAGACTTCAGTCGAAAATTAAAATACATGTTTTATGCATGTAAAAATGCAGCGTCATAATCACACACGTGCAGAACTCAAAGTGACGTGAAGCGTTTCATAAGTGTGTGTCATACAGTAATGTTGAACATCACTGAACCCCCATCACATCCAGATCCAGCTCTTCGTAAATCTAGATCATGAAAATACTGCTAACATCAGAAAACACACATTTTGGGATTTATTGAATTGATTGTATATAAAATTTAATTTCACTTGACAGTGTTGATCACTTCGGGGGGGACTACAGGAAAAATATTACACCTCAAATTTCCAAAAATGTATATTCTGCACAAACAAAATGAAGCTGTTTTTTTTTTAATTAAAATAATCAAATTGTGTGGTTTTTTTTGCAGGTTCTTAATCTCTCATTACTGTAAATAATATAATTTTCAAATTAAAAGCAGTGCAACAAATGATCTGTTGAATTTGTCGATCTCATAATTTTGACATTTTATGTCATAACTAACATGAGTCAAAATTATGAGTCAAAATTTCAATTTATGCTCATAGTTTTGAGTTTGATTCTCATAATTTAAGTTATTATCTCTTTAGATTCTAATAACTAAATAATATAATTTCGAATTAAAAGCAGTGAATCAAAATAACATTAGGGAATCAAAATAATGAGAATTAATGTGAAAATATCATTAATTGACATGAAAATTCAAGCCACAGATATTCTTTTTAAAATACACTTCATTTTCTTCATGCAAAATATAATTCCTTCTTTCCTCCATTCGAGCCTGGACGCACAGGGATTTTTCCTTCTTTTTTTCCATGTTTGGGCGAGTGTGTTCCCGTCAGCTGCCGTTGCTGATGATGACGGATGTGCCGTTGTGTGTGTGTGTGTGTGTGGCGCTCGTCTGAAAGTGCATGTGTGAGTTCACATCGTAGGGGCCGGTCCCGTCCGGCTGGTGGGCGGGGCTCCGGACGATCCGTGGCCCCGGGGCCCCTCGGCACACCATGGAGGAGAACAGCACCGAGGAGGGATAATCTCTCATCTGAACGTCCTCCACTTTAATCATCTCCGGTTTGGCTCTGATCCGGGTCTCCATCCGCTCCGGCTCCCGAGGGGTCGAGGGAAACGGCCCGTTGTCATGGCAACTGTCTCCGGAATCACCCGACGACGCTCCCGGAGAACTGAGCGCGCGCTCCTCGTCCCAGTGAGCTGTCGGTGACACACACACACACACACACGCACGCACACACACACACACACACACACACACGCACGCACACACAGGATTCAGTTTCAGGGTGTGACACATCTCATTATTCTCTTCAGATCTAGAAATATACAGAGAAAATGATATATTTCATATATATCACATCAAATGATTTCACATCAAAGTAATGAGAATTACTGAAAATTAAAATATTGCCAGATTGCAAAAATTAAAGATTTAAAACTGGAAGAAACCCATTTCTGCCAAAAATAATGCTTTTTTAAATAATAATGATGACATAAAAAGTCAAAATTATGACTTTTGACTATTTATCTCTCAATTAAAATTTTGTAATCTCAATTTTACTTAGAATCGTGACTTAGTGTGTCAGTTTGGACTATCACACAATAAAACAATTTGGGCATTATTTCAGTTTTTTAATCTCATAATTCTGATTTAGTATCTCAGGGAGCTCCCGATGAAACACACACACACACACACACACACACACACACAGGATTCAGTTCCCTGTTCCATCTCATTATTCCCTTCAGATTCTCGTTACTGTACGGCCAAATACGGCACAATCTGAATGATCTCGCATCAGAGTGATGAGAATTATGGGGGAAATGTTCATGAAAATGTTGCCATAGTGCAAAAATAAAAGATTTAAAAATGGAAGCCCGTTTCTGTCAAAAATCATGCTTTTGTAAATAATAACTGACATAAAAAAAAACACAATTATGACACTTTATCTCATAATTTAATTTTTTTATCTCAAATGTACTTTAGAATTGTGACTTAGTATGTCAATTTCGACAGTCTCATAATGAAAAAAAAATTCAGATATAAAAATTTACTTTGTATCTCATAATTCTGACTTGATGTGTCAATTTCAAATCTCAAATCTCAGTGTCATAATTTAGATTTTTTTGTCATAATTAATTGTTTTTTATATTTCATAATTATGATTTAGTGTGTCATAATTTCGACTTCTCATATTGTTCATTTTTAAAATCTTATAATTCTGAATCATGTCATAACTGTTATGACTGTCAAAAATTTGACTTTTGGTCAGAGTTTTGAATTTGATTCTCATAATTTAATCTCATAATTACTTAGTATCTCATAATTACTTATTTCGACTTTATCTCAATTTCTACTTTTTATGTCATGATGATGATTTAGCATCACATAATTTCGACTATTTAATCTCATAATTTTTATCATAACTGACGTAAAAATTCTGACTGTCACAATTTCGACTTTGTCATAGTTTTGAATTTAATTCTCATCATCTTAACTTTTTAATCTCATAACTGACTTAGTATCTAATAATTTTGATTTATTTAGATGACTTAATTTAGATGTATTTATTTATTTCACAATTTAAATAATAATTTTCCAAAGCAAGATTTTCTTTTCCTAATGTGGCGATATGGGCTTCCATAGACTTAATTTTCTACATGCAAAATAAAATGTTCCCTTTTCTTGAGATTTTATTATAATTTAAATATAAATATGAATATCAATCCCTTTATGTAGGGAACAATCCTAAACACCAGTGTGCCAATTTACAACATTTAACAAGCGGCCAACATGACATCATGTAAAATTTGTTTTGTAAAAGATTATGATTCCCAGCAAGGACACATTAGATAAAAAAAATCTTTGAACTTTCTCAAAATTAAGGAATCCTAAAAAAAAAAAATCTGATTTCTGCAGGATCATATTTGCAGCTTGTAAAGCACTGACCGTGAGCGTGATGAAACACTCTCCCGTCCCACCATCCCTCTCTCCCGCTCAGCGGTGTGTGTGTGTGTGTGTGCGAGGTCATGTGCGTGCCGTCGGCCGCGGCGAGGCCGTAACACACAGACACTCCCGCCGCTTCTGACGGGCCGCCCGGATCCGGCCGCGGGGAGGCGGAGTCAGGCTGAGGGCTGCCGTCCCATTGGCTGTCGGGATCCGAGTCCGAGCGATCCGGCGGGAAGAACTGCTGAACACAGACCGGCACAAACAATACAACTATATCTGGGGTCTGAATAATGTTGTGTTTGACTGTACATGCACTCTTATATACAGTCAAACCAAACACTGACAGATATTCAACATAATTCATGTGTGAGTCTAACAGAAGGACGGACAAAACCACTGAAATATACACTGAGTTCATAACTCTGAGTTCTGTCATATTTATTACCATTTTCTGAACTATAGCGAAAAAACTGATAATGTGAGAAATGTTGAAGG
The DNA here is from genome assembly GCA_031834385.1 of Semotilus atromaculatus. Classification (NCBI taxonomy): domain Eukaryota; kingdom Metazoa; phylum Chordata; class Actinopteri; order Cypriniformes; family Leuciscidae; genus Semotilus; species Semotilus atromaculatus. Next base: position 57,320,783 of record JAULUF010000009.1, read on the forward strand.
ATCTGGTTTGACTGTTGTGTTGCAACATTATTTGAGCTGAAAGTGTGTAAGAGTGGATGTGTGTGTGTGTGTGTGTGTAAAAGAGTGGATGTGTGTGTGTGTGTGTGTGTGTGTAAGAGTGGATGTGTGTGTGTAAGAGTGGACGTGTGTGTGTGTGCGCGCGTGTGCGTGTGTGTGCGCGCGTGTGCGTGTGTGTGTGTGTGTGTGTGTGTGTGTGTGTAAAAGAGTGGATGTGTGTGTGTGTGTGTGTGTGTGTGTGTGTAAGAGTGGATGTGTGTGTGTGTGTGTGTAAGAGTGGACGTGTGTGTGCGTGTGTGTATGTGTGTGTGTGTGTGTGTGTGTGTGTGTGCGTGTGCGCGTGTGTGATACCTGTGAGTAAGGAGAAACCAAGATCTTGCTCCTGGCGTTGGACACCTGAGGTTTGTCCTCGCGCTCGTGATGGTTTGTGTACGGGAACGCAGGTTTACTGGGACTCAACTGGTCCAGGGAGAGCAGCAGGCCTTTATATTCAGTGTCCCTAAACACACACACACACACACATATGCGCACACACACACTTGAGTCAATACTAATGCTAATACTAATACTTTATATAATACATTATTAGGTAACACTTTATTTCAATAGTCCACTTTAGACATTCAACTGACTATAAGTAACTTGGCGACTACAAGTCAACTTATTCTAACCCGAACCCTAACACCTAACCATAACCATAACCATAACCATAACCTACCAGTCTACTACAGTCTACTATAACATACTAATACTCTAATAAGTGTTAGTTGACATGTAGTTGAAAAGTTACTTATAATTAGTAGAACGTTTAAAGTGACTATCGAAATAAAGTGTAACCCATTATTATTATTGATATTAATTATGAACCTGTATATAGTAGCTCTCTATGACCAAAATATTAGTTATTGATTAGCTAATAGTGAACCACCACAGCGCTATTACTTACTAGTTTAATCAGTTTATTGTCAGTTAATGTAGTTACTAAAATGTTAACAGTGCATTACTCGTTTGTTCCTGTGCAGTTATTCATTATTGATATGAATCATTAATGAATATGCTTTTTATCTCACAATTCTGAATTTTTTTCTTGCAATTGCGTGTTATAAAGTCAGAATTGTGAGATGTAAACTTGCAATTGTGAGATAAAAAGTCTTATTCATTATTGAAGGAACAGTGTTATAGTTATTGTGATGATGTCACTGAGGTGGCAGTCGTGACCCCTGACCCCTGAACATGAGTCCTGAGCGCTTGTGAAACGTCTCTCATTGATTTCACACCTGTGGTGTTGTGTTGGTGACCTTTGACCCCGTGACCCCCGCCTGAACTCCCCCGACTGAGACAGACGGTAAACAGCCTTTATTCTACTCTTATCAGCGTTCGTAGAATAGAAGCAGGTTTTTATCATTTCTGATATTGATATTGTACTATGAGTTTCAGATGACCTCAGTTTGACTCATAACACTAGTCCATTTCATGACAAAACTAAAAAACTCTTTTATATTAACAAAAAATCTGCAGCTCTCAAATCTCATTTGCATATATGCATATTCAAATGTGCCGTGTGAAGACGTGTTTATACATTATACAGTTAAATGATATCTCCACAAATGAAAGACACAAGAGTAAGTGAATGACTGAAATACTGTCGCTTTTCCACTTGCTTGATTACTGTTCCCTGGTGTGAGTGTGTGTGTGTGTGT
>JAULUF010000009.1:57325000-57340000 GCA_031834385.1 Semotilus atromaculatus
AATTTTTTGACTAATAACTAATAATTTGACTTGAATAAAATGATTGACTACAGGGGGACTTAAGATAAAACAATGTTTAAATAACATTTATTTACAGTCTTATAACATTATTAAAGGAGTCATGACATGAGAAATGACATTTGCCCTCATCTTTTGACACATAAGAACATTCTGCAAGTTTCGGAGCTCAAAACATCCTCTTCATTGTAAACTCAGCCGTATGTAATAAAGCTCAAACACACGGCTCGTTTACTGCGGGATCTTTGGTGTCACATGGGCAAATTCATTTGCATACGCCCACCTCCAAGACCTGTGTGGGAATTACTCTGTTGTTCTAGATAAAGTGTGTTTGAAACCTTGTCGAATGTCTTACCTTGGACGAAGTGTGTGTGATACGACGCTTGTGGCGTCAGAACCGCGGCCATCTCGTCATGATCGGCCGGATGAACATATTCATAAATACTGTTTCCCGTCAACTCTACCTGTGGGAAAAGGACTTCTGTAATTCTACTGGAGATAAAAATTCACAATTATCTTTTAAAATATTTCATTGTGGCGGAAACAATCTTCCATAGTGCCGCCGTCAAATGCTCCGAACAAACATAACCCTCCGATGCTATATATATATATATATATATATATATATGTGTGTGTGTGTGTGTGTGTGACCCTGGACCACAAAACAGGCACAAGGGTAAAAAAAATTTAAATAAATAATCCTTCCATTGATGTTTGGTGTGTTAGGACAGGACAATATTTGGCAGAGATACAACTATTGAACATCTGGAATCTGAGGTGCAAAAAAATCTAAACATTATTGAGAAAATCTCCTTTAAAGTTGTGCATTTATGTTAGCAATTTTGCTGCATCCACTCACAAAAATATTAGTTATATATATTTACGGTAGGAAATGTACAAAATATATTTATGGAACATGATCTTTGTTTATTATCCTAATGATTTTTGGCATTAAAGAAAAATCAATAATTTTGACCCATGCAATGTATTTTGGCTTTTGCCACAGATACACACACACACACAATCACACAAACACACACACACACACACACACACACACAAACAAACACACACACACACACACACACACACACACACACATACACACACACACACACACACACACACACACACACACACATATATACACACATACACTCTATCACACACACACACACACACACACACACACACACACACACGTCAGATGTTAGTGTGTTCTTCACCTGTGAGAGTCCCAGATGAACCGACGCCGTCTCAGAAATATACATGATCTTTCCATCTGCAGCAACTACAAATATAAACCCGTCTAACGTCTGCAGATCAAGAATATCAGACAGGTCATGACACACACACACACACACACACACACACACAGAACAATCTGCAAAGAAGCTTCGTTAGACACTGACATCAGGCATGCGTGTGACAGGGTTCCTCAGCTTACACTTTATTTTACTGTGTCCTTGTTACATATGTTACATGTACTTACCATATTAATAACAGTAAATTATGCATAATTACATGCAAATAACCCTCAACCTAATCCTACCCTAAACCTATACATGTAGTTACTTAATATTACTCAGTACTTAAATATATAGTTACACTGTAACAATGACACCTTAAAATAGTGTAACCTTTGTTATTATTATTTACATGTACAACATTTCCTGCAATATTTCTAAATTATTAAAGCCAATGATAATAATAAAAAAGTCTTCATATTACCTGGAGCATCTTGCTGATTATTACCTGGAGTAAATGCGATCCGAGCTCTTGTGCAGTGTGATCTGTAGACCGGGCCCGACCCCACACGTCCCCCAACCCTGCAGATCACACACACACACACACACATCTGTCACTCATAACACACAACCAACACACACACACACACATCTGTCACTCATAACACACAACCAACACACACATCTGTATCAGTCACTCACAACCACACAACCAACACACACATCTGTAGCAGTCACTCACAACCACACAACCAACACACACATCTGTAGCAGTCACTCACAACCACACAACCAACACACACATCTTCAGCAGTCACTCACAACCACACAACCAACACACACATCTGTAGCAGTCACTCACAACCACACAACCAACACACACATCTTCAGCAGTCACTCATAATCACACAACCGACACACACATCTGTAGCAGTCACTCATAACCACACAACCAACACACACATCTGTAGCAGTCACTCACAACCACACAACCAACACACACATCTGTAGCAGTCACTCACAACCACACAACCAACACACACATCTGTAGCAGTCACTCACAACCACACAACCAACACACACATCTGTAGCAGTCACTCACAACCACACAACCAACACACACATCTGTAGCAGTCACTCATAACCACACAACCAACACACACATCTTCAGCAGTCACTCACAACCACACAACCAACACACACATCTTCAGCAGTCACTCATAACAACACAACCAACACACACATCTGTAGCAGTCACTCACAACCACACAACCAACACACACATCTGTAGCAGTCACTCACAACCACACAACCAACACACACATCTGTAGCAGTCACTCACAACCACACAACCAACACACACATCTGTAGCAGTCACTCATAACCACACAACCAACACACACATCTTCAGCAGTCACTCACAACCACACAACCAACACACACATCTTCAGCAGTCACTCATAACAACACAACCAACACACACATCTGTAGCAGTCACTCATAACCACACAACCAACACACACATCTTCAGCAGCAGTGTTGGGCTGTAACGCAGTTACTTTTGACAGTAACTAATACTGTAACGCATTACTTTTAAAAATAAATTAACTCCGTTACCGTTACCATATGGTGCGTTGTCCGTTACTTTTTTAAATTAATTAGTTGCTGGAGCGGCTGAGAAGTGTGCGCTGTCATTACACAGTACGAGAGCACTGAAGAGACTGCTAGCATTACAGAGCGAGAGGACACATAACAGACTGGCTGAGTTGTTTACGTTAACACGTGAGGCAGCGCGAGCACGGAGATTACAAGATGCACGGAGAGCGCTGACACTTCAGATGCGCATTTAAAACACAGACAGCGAAACGGTATGAATACAGAACACTAAAGTACACATTGCCATATAATTATAAAGTAATTCATTTTTTTAATAAAAACTAGATGCTGCATCACCAGAGAAAGAACAGAAGCTTGCCGTCGAGTCTGAGAGGAATAACATTAGTAACTGCTAACTTACCTCAAGCGATTAAAGCAATGTGACAAAAACACACCCAGACCTGACCCAAATGTTGTATGTCGCAATTGTTACCATCTAGTTTATATCCAGCTGGTCACTTTTATGCATTCATTAGCCGGCGAAGTTGTATTTTTAAAGCTAGTGACGTGATTGCTTTCTCAACATAATGTTCATGGAGCTGACATCAAGTGTTCTAATCATCAAGTGTTCTAATCATCAAGTGTTCTAATCATCAAGTGTTCTAATCATCAAGTGTTCTAATCATCAAGTGTTCTAAGAACAAATAAAGTGAAAGACTGTAGGCCTTCATGTAATATAGGTCTACATTTATGTAATTTTAATGCACTGGCCTTTGCAGATATTTAAATATATGGCCATCTTCTTTGAGCTTGAATCATAAACTGGTAACACTTTACAATAAGACTACAATTTTAGCATTAAATCTGGTTAATAAATGTTGTAGAAGTATCATTCATTGTTAGTTTTTGTTTATTTAAAATTTTTATACATTTTAAATTGAGTTTAAATTGTATTGTACCTGTTATTACCTTAGTTAATGTACTTTGAACTAACAAGAATGATCAAGGTACAATTGTATTGCTCAAATATTCATACATGCAGTAAAAACATATACTGTCCGCTGCATGAACATATCAATGTTGAGAAAGCATTCACGTCACTAGCTTTAAAAATGCTTGTTTTGTTATTTATGTCAGAAATCCTTGTGATATATTCAGTTTGTGCTGGTCTGACTTAAAATAGTGTTTAAAACTTTCTGTTTAAGTCAGTTTTGTGTTTGTATAGACCATAATGCATAAAAGGGCATTAATGGGAACATTAAAGAACTTTCTTTAAAAAAGTAACTAAAAAGTTACTTTTAACAGTAACGCATTACTTTTTGGTGTAAGGAATCAACAAAGTAATTGAGTTACTTTTTGAATGAAGTAACTAGTAACTGTAACTAGTTACTATTTCTTAGTAACTAGCACAACACTGTTCAGCAGTCACGCACAACCACACAACCAACACACACATCTTTAGCAGTCACTCATAACCACACAACCAACACACACATCTGTAGCAGTCACTCACAACCACACAACCAACACACACATCTTCAGCAGTCACTCATAACCACACAATCAACACACACATCTGTAGCAGTCACTCATAACCACACAACCAACACACACATCTGTAGCAGTCACTCATAACCACACAACCAACACACACATCTGTAGCAGTCACTCACAACCACACAACCAACACACACATCTTCAGCAGTCACTCATAACCACACAATCAACACACACATCTGTAGCAGTCACTCATAACCACACAACCAACACACACATCTGTAGCAGTCACTCATAACCACACAACCAACACACACATCTGTAGCAGTCACTCACAACCACACAACCAACACACACATCTTTAGCAGTCACTCATAACCACACAACCAACACACACATCTGTAGCAGTCACTCACAACCACACAACCAACACACACATCTGTAGCAGTCACTCATAACCACACAACCAACACACACATCTGTAGCAGTCACTCATAACCACACAACCAACACACACATCTGTAGCAGTCACTCACAACCACACAACCAACACACACATCTGTAGCAGTCACTCACAACCACACAACCAACACACACATCTTTAGCAGTCACTCATAACCACACAACCAACACACACATCTTCAGCAGTCACGCACAACCACACAACCAACACACACATCTTTAGCAGTCACTCATAACCACACAACCAACACACACATCTTCAGCAGTCACGCACAACCACACAACCAACACACACATCTTTAGCAGTCACGCACAACCACACAACCAACACACACATCTTCAGCAGTCACTCATAACATCACAACCAACACACACATCTGTAGCAGTCACTCATAACCACACAACCAACACACACATCTGTAGCAGTCACTCACAACCACACAACCAACACACACATCTTCAGCAGTCACTCACAACCACACAACCAACACACACATCTGTAGCAGTCACTCATAACCACACAACCAACACACACATCTTCAGCAGTCACTCATAATCACACAATCAACACACACATCTGTAGCAGTCACTCATAATCACACAATCAACACACACATCTGTAGCAGTCACTCATAACCACACAACCAACACACACATCTGTAGCAGTCACTCACAACCACACAACCAACACACACATCTTCAGCAGTCACTCATAACAACACAACCAACACACACATCTGTAGCAGTCACTCACAACCACACAACCAACACACACATCTTCAGCAGTCACTCACAACCACACAACCAACACACACATCTTCAGCAGTCACTCACAACCACACAACCAACACACACATCTGTAGCAGTCACTCACAACCACACAACCAACACACACATCTTCAGCAGTCACTCATAACCACACAATCAACACACACATCTGTAGCAGTCACTCATAACCACACAATCAACACACACATCTTCAGCAGTCACTCATAACCACACAATCAACACACACATCTGTAGCAGTCACTCATAACCACACAACAACACACACATCTGTAGCAGTCACTCATAATCACACAACCGACACACACATCTGTAGCAGTCACTCATAACCACACAACCAACACACACATCTGTAGCAGTCACTCACAACCACACAACCAACACACACATCTTCAGCAGTCACTCACAACCACACAACCAACACACACATCTGTAGCAGTCACTCACAACCACACAACCAACACACACATCTTCAGCAGTCACTCACAACCACACAACAACACACACATCTGTAGCAGTCACTCATAACCACACAACCAACACACACATCTTCAGCAGTCACTCACAACCACACAATCAACACACACATCTTCAGCAGTCACTCATAACCACACAATCAACACACACATCTGTAGCAGTCACTCATAACCACACAACCAACACACACATCTTCAGCAGTCACTCACAACCACACAACCAACACACACATCTGTAGCAGTCACTCATAACCACACAACCAACACACACATCTTCAGCAGTCACTCACAACCACACAACCAACACACACATCTGTAGCAGTCACTCACAACCACACAACCAACACACACATCTGTAGCAGTCACTCACAACCACACAACCAACACACACATCTGTAGCAGTCACTCACAACCACACAACCAACACACACATCTGTAGCAGTCACTCACAACCACACAACCAACACACACATCTTCAGCAGTCACTCATAACCACACAACCAACACACACATCTTCAGCAGTCACTCACAACCAACACACACATCTGTAGCAGTCACTCACAACCACACAACCAACACACACATCTGTAGCAGTCACTCATAACCACACAACAAACACACACATCTGTAGCAGTCACTCACAACCACACAACCAACACACACATCTTCAGCAGTCACTCATAACCACACAACAAACACACACATCTTCAGCAGTCACTCACCACCACACAACAACACACACATCTGTAGCAGTCACTCATAACCACACAACCAACACACACATCTGTAGCAGTCACTCATAACCACACAACCAACACACACATCTTCAGCAGTCACTCATAACCACACAACCAACACACACATCTTCAGCAGTCACTCATAACCACACAACCAACACACACATCTTCAGCAGTCACTCACAACCAACACACACATCTTCAGCAGTCACTCATAACCACACAACCACGGTGTGTGTGCACTTTGGCATATCTGTTTTTAATTCAAGCCTTTTATAATATTTTATAAAATATAATAATAATGGTATTGTTATTATCTGTAATTGTATGTAAATAAATGTGTGTGTGTGTGTGTGTGTGTGTGTGTGTGTGTGTATGTGTGTGTGTGTGTGTGTGTTTGTTTGTTTTTGTGATATATGAGGACACAAATGTGTATAATGACATGCATATTACACTAGTATTACAACTTACACGTGACTTATGAGGACATTGCATGAGTCCTCATATTTCAAATAGCTTGAAAAACATAAAAAACAATGTTTTTTTAAAAATGTAAAAATGCAGCATGTCTCCTGTGATGGGTAGGTTTAGGGACAGGGGCAGTGTGTGTGTGTGTGTGTGTGTGTGTGTGTGTGTGTGTGTGTGTGTGTGTGTCAGTGTAAGGGGATAGAATATATAGTTTGTTCAGTATAAAAACCATTACGCCTATGGAATGTCCTCATAAATCACAAAAACAAACCTGTGTGTGTGTGTGTGTGTGTGTGTGTGTGTGTGTGTGTGTGTGTGTGTGTGTGTGTGTGTGTGAAAGAGAGAGAGAGAGAGTAATTTTATCGATAGTGTGAGTGAATCTAAGCTCGTGAACAAACAGTGCCGTCGGGAAAGCACATCACGGACATCAGCCGCAAACACGCGTGAATCACGTGACTGACATGTTAATACACACTTGCTCACAAGCCTGTTTATGCCACGTGTAGACACACACACAGACACACACACTGCTGGACTTTTGCCCGGTTTCTGAATTGATCCATTAGTGTAATTATTCGCACATTGCGGTGTGAGTTATATATGGGGAATATACCGACCAAATGTAGAAAACATTTTTTTTAAAGAAAATGTAGAAAGGTTAATCAATCTGTTGTAATTATAATACATTATTACTTTATATTATTTTACTGCTATTATTGGTAAATATTATTAGGCTATTATTATTATTATTGGCCTACATATTGGCCTTTAGTGGATTTTATTTAGTTTGCGTTTTCTCCACATTTTCCAATGCTAATAAATATGAAGGTGAAAAGGCAGCGTGAAAATATTGTTTTTATTAGATTGCACAGAAAAAAATGAACGCAGGACACAAAATTAATTGTGTTTTTCGACTAAGTGGTTTTATTTATGAGTTTTTAAAGTTTGTTGTCATTTAATTTTAATATTCTTATTAGGCTATCTGACTTTACAGGGTCTCTGATCAAACATGTATTCTCCAGAGATTTGGATGAGTGTAAACAACATTATGGTGTGACGAACATTTCCACCAAAAAAAAAAAAAAAAGCTTTAATTACCAAATTCCACGTTGATAATTGTGTAAAGTAAGCTTCTTAATTAATGGAAATTATGTTTCTTACAGATGTAGCTTCAAAGAAAGAAGGAAATCATCCGCTCGAGCATCAATTATAATTTCATCTGTTCCTTAAGTGACTCGTGCTCGCGGAGTCCAGACAGCCTCACGCGCGCCCGGTGTAATGAGCGCGCAGGGTGCGCAGGCACGCTCGTGACCGCGAGAGATCAGGGCAACTCATCCGCTCACAAACACACACTCTCTCTCTCTCTCTCTCTCTCTCTCTCTCTATATATATATATATATTAAAAAACGGGTTCAAATAATATCAGAACCTTTTTTATTACTTATTTTGCTTTAAACAACCCAAATATCAAGCGGTGTCGAAAACTATAGTATTTTTATTTCCAAGCATTTCAAACACACTGGAATACATTTATAATCTGAACCATTATTAGATGTATTTCCTGTAAAGTAAAATCGATTTGAGATGCGACAGAAGCTTGGCTGTTCTCAGCTTATCAGCGCATGTGTTTATTGAATGTTCAAGTTATTTTTAGCTGTTAAAAAAAACATAATCTTACCATATTATTGTAATATACTGTCGTAATTATTGTCGGTTTGATTTGGGGTTAGTAATTATGCATAATTTACAGTTATTACTATAGTAACATGTGTAACAATGGCACTGTATTCAGTGTAAATGTATCTTGATTTAAGAATCTTTAAATATTTGATCTGGAGAACAAGACAATATATAAAAAAGTGTAACATAATCAAGCTATTTAAAACAAGCGCTCGAAGATATAATCATAGAAGAAAGAATATAGAAGAAAGTTTTCAAGTTTATTTGCATAGCGCTTTTAAAAAATAGGCTACACGTCGTTTAAATGCAGCTTTACTGTTACTATGACAGAAAATCCTTAATTTCGTGCCAGTCCATATTTTTAGCGCGTGTTGAATGCAGATCTGACAGCTCACTCCAAAACCCATAAATAGACATAATTTAAGCAATGAAAAAGATAATATGATAGAATTTGATTCTTACTCTGATATTTTTTAACCTATATATTGAGACATCATGAAGAATTTGAAAAATATATGACAGATATAGCTCGAGCACCGGCCTAAAATGTTTCCTTATTATTTTATTTTTTATTATTATTAAAAATAAAGTTTCCAAACGGGTGTTTTCCCAGTGAATCCAAAGAGGAACAATTTGTGGCTCAACAAAGAGGATTTTTTTTTTCTTAGTGTGAAGAATAATAATAGTGTAGCGCGGTTCAGAATTTTTCGCGGAATGGAATGTTATGGAACTATAACGCTGTGTTTTTGGCGCGCTGGCTGAAGCGTCCTCGTGCGTGTGTGCTCGAGCACGGCTCTGACCTTGCGGGAACACCAGTCTCATCTTCAGGTAGCTGCTGGTCAGTCTGATGATGGACGCTTTGTCCAGCTGAGATGTGATCGCGGACGGTAACGGCAACATCTTGGCGAGCTCGTAAAACTCGCTGTTTTCTTTCTCCCGGCGCGTTCTCGCCGCTGTCTTTGATTTCTCCTTCATCCCCGCGTTAATAGAGTTACAATCCCGTGAAAGTGTCAGTCCATCCGGCGAGACGCGCACAGCTCATCGGACAGGTGTAACACAGACGCGTGGACGCGCATCGGACCCGCGCAGGCCTCAGACAGACACACAGACAGCGGCAAAACTTTATCAATCTGCGTCCGTTTCCACAGCTAGAAACAAAAGCAAACGCAGATTAATTATGCGCATAATTTCTGAAATATAACTCCAAATTGTAGGAGCATGCATTTTCTGTAAAGCTGATTTGAAACGATATGTATTGTGAAAAGCGCTATACAAATACATGTGAATTGAATTGAATAATATTCCGCGTAATTCATGAATTACCAGCCTACCCGATACAGACACGCGGCACAGTTAAATATGTTATAGCATTTGTATCTTCTAATTATGATAATTGAAAATGCTATATTTAATTGTGTTATTATTATTCTACATTAAAACTCACAAAAACATTAACGTATACTCACCACCTTTTGTTTGAGGTCAATATTTCCACTACATTCGCAGACCGTTTATCTATTCTATTCTATTCTATTCTATTCTATTCTATTCTATTCTATTCTATTCTATTCGACATGGAATCCTCGCCACATGAGCTCATCATCAGGTACCGGGTGTGTGTGTGTGTGTGTCTGAAACGGGCTCGAGCTGTCCAGTCTCACCGACACTCACGCGCTCATTGGTCAGAGTTTCTGAAGGCGCGCGCGCGAGAGAAGAAAAACTTACGAACTCTACAATAACAAGTTAACGTCATTTGCGACTAACAAGTTACAGCCTATAATACAAAACAAGTGTATAAAATGCAAAAAAATAAATAAAAATAGCCTACATGATCGTGTAAGAGTTTCGATTTTCATAATAGACCTTTAAATATTTAATAAAGCCTATAATAAATATTTATGTTTATGTTTAAATTATACGGTCAGTTCAGATTTAGATGCAATGTAATTTATCTAGATTAGAATTAGATCTCGATTATGCACGTGCAAAATTTGGTTACACATTTTTTAAAGGTGTCAGTGTTACAGTGTAATTATTCACTGAGTAATAATAATTAACTGTAGGATTAGGGTTTGGTTGAGGGTTATTGCATGTAGTTGTGCATCATTTATAGTTATTGCTACAATAACTTGTAACATTTGTAACAATGATGCTGTAAAATAAAGTATAAGCAATTAGTTATTTAAAAAAAAAAAAAGGATATGTTTTCCTTTTATTCCAGTCTCGTCTGAAAATCTCCTAAATTCACAGAGCATTTAAATTTCAGCGACTCTATGCAACTCTATGCATTTTCCAGACCGAATGCAGAACACAAACTGAAATGAGAACAAAAGGTCGGAATTCATAATAAATGAAAGAAATGGAGAAAACGAAGGAGAAGAAGAAAGGCTTTCTTAAAATTAGGATTATATTGTGGACAGCACAGGCTGCTTTAGTGTAGCGAAATGAATCCGTGTGTGTGTGTGTGTGTGTGTACGTGTGTGTGTGTGTGTGTGTGTGTGTGTGTGTGTGTGAGAGAGAGAGAGAGAGAGAGAGAGAGAAATCACGCGCTGCGGCTCCAGATCACGCTCGCGCTGACACACACTTTAACCTCACAGGAACTGTTTATCAATCACCAACAAAAGCCTTTTACTCTCAGCAGAAAACATCAGGCTTTTCTTTTCTTTTTTCCTGTCGTGCATGACAAACTTCACTTGCAGGAAATGATTGGGATATTTTTGTAAAGCACGCGCAAAAGCAATGCATTTTAAGAAATGTAATAACTATAGTGCATAACACAAACTGTCTTTATTTTTATCGATATAACTAATATAGATGGCAATAAAATATGTTTGGTTCCGCATTAAGCGTAATTTATGGTGATTTAATATAAAACATTATTTTTATATAGAGGACTTTAGTTACACATATTTTATAATACCCTAATAATTCGCAGTAATTGTAAATATGTTTATTGTCGTTGGTTTGTTAGTGATGTTTTGCACACATTACAAAAGAGAGATTTTGAAGATGTGGAAACAGCTCATAATCTGTCGATCATATTAATCATCACATTAATCTGTGTGTGTTTGATGGGAGCGCGGTCGCGCATACGCTCGTGTCATTAGCAGGCCGCGGTGCGCTGGGCGAGAGCGCGCACCCCCCAGAACGCGCAGCGGTTTATGTGTGAGTCTTTTTCATTTAAAGGAACATGTGATTCATTCCGGAACATTTCTGATGATCTCAGTCCAGACCAGTGAATAAGAGTGAACTTCCGCATGCATATATTCAATATATTTAATATAGGCTATTCACTCACGCACGCGCACTCACACACACACACACACACACACACACTCACGCACGCACACAAGCACACAGACTCACGCACACACACACACTCACGCACGCACACACACACACACACACACTCACGCACGCACACAAGCACACACACTCACGCACACACAAACACACACACACACACACACACACACACACACACACACACACACACACACACACACACACTATGGCGCTCGCTTTGTGTCGTTACTTTCCTAACCAAGCTTAAAGACGTGTTAACGTGCGTGTGGAGAACGTCTGCCCGTCTGCACGCAATACTTAACATGCCTTGGCTAATTTCAAAATAGCGCACGTATTTTTATGCAGCTACTTGTATAATGTACTTAACTTATTTGATACACTGTTCAAACAGTGTGGGCTAGAAGAATTTTCAGCAGAGAAAATCACATTAATAGCTATTTAACATAGGCTTAGCCTACATCATCGAATAATATTAAGAAAATTCTATGTAGGTTTGGATACATAAAATAAAAACTAACCTCAACACAACAGTAGCTTTGAATGTATTTTACAATATGAATTATGCACGAGCATGCATGGGAATAAGAAATAGGCTACTATAGGCTACAATAATAATAATAATAATAATACAAACCTCTATAGAGTGGATGCATTACTTAACTTTATTCAGAATTTCTATTTTATAAAACATCGTTCTATGAACTTCTACCAAGCTCATTTAAACCGAGTTGTAAATGCCGAAATGAAAGGAGGATTAACACATTAAATCAACCAGTTCTCTGAAATAGCTCAGAAGTGCGTCTCATGAAGCTTCATTTGGCAAGCATATATAATGATAAGACCCACCTTTTTCATTCAGCACTTTTTCATTCAGCATTATAGAAGTAAGTTTATTAAATGTAGTCCTACATAAACTGTGCCAAAATAAGATTATCTATGATAATGTCTATTACAGTAATTGCATGAGAAAATAAGGAAAAATAGATAGCTCCAGACGTGCAGATGGGCACACGGGCAGACGTGCAGACGGACGTCTGCACGTCTGCACGTCTGCCCGTCTGCACGTCTGCACGTCTGCACGTCTGCACGTCTGCACGTCTGCCCGTCTGCACGTCTGCCCGTCTGCACGTCTGCACGTCTGCCCGTCTGCACGTCTGCACGTCTGCACGTCTGCACGTCTGCCCGTCTGCACGTCTGCCCGTCTGCACGTCTGCACGTCTGCCCGTCTGCCCGTCTGCACGTCTGCACGTCTGCCCGTCTGCCCGTCTGCACGTCTGCACGTCTGCCCGTCTGCACGTCTGCACGTCTGCCCGTCTGCCCGTCTGCCCGTCTGCACGTCTGCACGTCTGCACGTCTGCACGTCTGCCCGTCTGCACGTCTGCACGTCTGCCCGTCTGCACGTCTGCCCGTCTGCCCGTCTGCCCGTCTGCCCGTGTGCCCGTCTTACTCAGTGATGGGGGCTACATAGGTACACACACACACACACACACAAACACTAAGGTTAACAAACGATCTGCACTGTAAACCCGAATAAGTTTGCAAAACTCAAAACAAGTAGGGGTGGTTGAATATGATTTCACTTAACTTTAGTTAGTGTGTAATGTTGCTGTTTGAGCATAAACAACATCTGTAAAGTTACAAATGAAGCATGAACACATGTTACAGTGCACCCCACAAACACAATCAAGCCTTCGAAAAAAAGTGTTTTACCACCCCTTTAAGGCAATCGATTGCCTCAAGTTATGAAATTCAAAGTTTGAACATCTGAACACAAAGAACGATCAAATGCACATCGACGGATCTACTTTTGTCTGTTCTCTATAATATGTATATTTCTGCAAGCACGTTTAAACTGGTTAACTGTGTCAGGGCAGGCAAATGCATGTTTCCAAGACGAGTTCCCACGCCACCGTGCAATACACACAAACAACCGCGTGATGGCGGGTTCATAAACTGTGAACAATGGTAGCTTATTTAATGTATAAATTAATATGTCCAAAAAACGGGTGATGTCCTAATTTGTAGTAGTGCTATCGTGGCGTAATAATCTGTTTGGTTGTAAAATGTATTACCTGAATGAAATGAAATCGATTGTATCGTCCTGGGGAATCATTCATTCACAGACAGCATAAGAAGATATTTTACTAATAAAGATCTTCATCGCTGACGCTGGCAAACAATGATGCATTTGAAGATTTGCCCTCACTTGACTGTACCGTAGGTCCACGGCCACTTCATCCAACGCTTGTGATGTTCTTAAATCTTCCAGACGACTTCGAGTCGAGTGTGAATTGAAAGCGCTTCAGACGATTCAGTGCGTGCAGGAAACTGAACAGATCATTCAAACTAATTTGCGAAACGATTTATACAGATCTGCCAACTTGTTTGATGAAGTATTTGAACGGAATCGACTCAAAAGAGTGATTCATTTGTGAATTGAGCGTCACTCATGCCCAGAAAAAAAAGATACAGCGCGCATATTTGGGTCTAAACTAAAGCCCTTGCCAGCTCCCTCTTCTTCTTTCTTTTCTGGCACCCTGATTTATTAGTAGGCACTGGCATACCAACTAAATGTACAATATTAAGCTAATAATTATTTTGTTTATGTCACTTTGCTGCTGACCGCAAACTGGCGCGATCGAAGCACTGGCGTTTTTGACGTTACGTTAAAATAGCCTACTCAGACCATTTTCAGGAGAGGGGTGTTTCATTATGACACAGGCTACA
>JAULUF010000009.1:57350000-57365000 GCA_031834385.1 Semotilus atromaculatus
AGACCCGGCTCGCAGGAGAGGACTCGCTAATAGAAGTCGGGCAAGGATACACCTTCTTCTGGAAGGGTCTGGAAGGGTCTTCCAGAAGATACCCGCCGTCTACATGGAGTAGGTTTTGCTATCAAAAGCAGACTGCTCCAGAACATTCCAGAGTCTCCTGTAGGAATCAGTGAGCGGCTGATGACTTGGCGCATTCCTCTTGCAAAGGGTCGCTATGCAACTTTGCTAAGTGCTTATGCGCCAACTCTGGATGCTGAAGAAAGCATCAAAGACGTTTTCTACGAGTCTCTTGACACAGCTCTCCTCAAAGTTCCTCACACTGATAAACTTGTGCTTATGGGAGACTTCAATGCCAGAGTAGGCTCCAACAACATGCTCTGGTCTGGGGTAATTGGGAAACATGGATTAGGCAACATAAACAGGAATGGCCTGCGACTCCTTTCTCTCTGCTCTGAGCACAAACTGGTCATAACCAACACAATTTTCCAAATGAAAAACAAATACAAAGCATCATGGATGCACCCCAGATCCAAACACTGGCACCTACTTGACTACATTATTACCCGGCAACAAGATCTACATGAAATCTCCCTTACCCGAGCAATGCGTGGTGCGGAGTGTTGGACAGATCATCGGCTGATCAGATCCAAGATACACCTAAAGGTCCGACCCCAACACACTAGGCATCAACCCTCAAGGCGACTCAACTTCCGAGCCCTAAAATCCCCTGACGTCACTGCTACGTACCGTCGCTGCTTGGCTAATAACCTTTCCTCTGTTCTCATTCATCCCCTACACAATACAGCAGAAAGCATATGGGCTAATTTTAGCTCAGCCATACAACAAGCCGCTACTGACACAATTGGTTTCACTTCCAAGCGTCACCAGGACTGGTTTGACGATAGCTGCCCCGAAATATTGATCCTTCTGGAGGAGAAGCGTAAAGCCTTCACTGCTCACCTCTCCAATCCACAATCTCCCTCTTTGCGCTCACACTGGAGTAATATCCGTGCTGAGGTGCAATGCCGGCTTCGCATTATGGAGAATGATTGGTGGCTTAGGAAAGCCCATGAAATCCAAGGCTATGCGGACACCAACAACTCTCAAGCTTTCTACGATGCAATAAAATCACTATATGGACCCCAAAAACGCAGAATCACCCCTATAAGATCTGCAGATGGTACAATTCTGCACAAGGACAAACAAGAAATTCTTGTGCGTTGGGCTGAACATTTTAACACCCTTCTCAATCAAAATAATCCGACTGACCCCACTGTCCTGCAGCGCCTCCCAATGCTTCCACCTGTACATGAGCTTGATGACCCACCCGAGTTCTCAGAAGTCCTTATAGCAGTACAAAGCCTCAAGGACAATAAGTCTGCTGGTCCTGATGGAATCCCTGCAGAAGCTCTAAAGAAAGGTGGGTACCTGCTCACCAAAACCCTCCACAAACTCATCCAGATAGTATGGGCACAAAAAACTGTTCCTCAAGGCTGGAAAGACTCACACATTGTTACCATCCACAAGAAAAAAGGTGACAAGTCCATCTGTGGAAACAGTCGTGGCATATCCCTGCTCTCTGTGGCAGGGAAAGTATTAACGAGGGTCATGCTGTCCCGTCTTACCAAGAGCATCACAGAAAGGATCCTTCCTGAGTCACAGTGCGGCTTCAGGAAGGATCGGTCCACCTCCGACATGATCTTTGTCCTGCGCCAAATGCCAGAGAAGGCCAGAGAACAGAACAAAGACCTGTTCATTGCCTTCATCGACCTGGCAAAGGCTTTTGACACCATTGACCGTCAAGTCCTTTGGGTCATTCTGGAGAAGTTTGGGGTGCCACCAAGATTTCTGTACATTCTACAACAGTTTCATTTTGGCATGCAGGCTCGTGTGACTGTGGGTACATCTCAATCGCCCTCCTTTCCTGTGCAGGTAGGAGTGAAACAGGGGTGTCTACTGGCTCCAGTGATCTTCAACCTCTTCCTGGCAGCAGTCACCCTCCTCTCCCGCAATTCCCTCAGCCCCGATGAGGGTGTTTGCCTGCAGTTTCGTCTGGACAGGAACCTCTTTGACCTTCGCCGCCTGCAAGCCATCACCAAGTGCACTACTCTCACAATTCATGAACTGCAATATGCCGATGACTGTGCCCTCCTAGCCCACAGCCCTACCGCAATGCAGCACACATTGGATGTTGTATGCGCAGTGTATCAGGCTTGTGGCCTACAAGTTAACATTCAAAAGACAGAGATCATTGTACAGACCACGGTCCCTACCCCCACACCCCCCGAATTCTATATTCATGGTTCACCAGTAAAGGTGGTTCAGCACTTCAGCTACCTTGGAAGTATTCTAACACCCACCTGTCTCATAGACAGCGAGATCCAGGCACGCATTAATCTCGCCTCCTCTACCTTTGGCAGACTTCGAGCTCGAGTCTTTGGTAATAAAGATCTCCGTACTTTCACCAAAGCGGCCGTTTACCAGGCAGTCTGCGTTTCCACCCTGCTGTTTGGTGCAGAAGCATGGACTCCCTACCGCAGGCATATTCGGTGTCTTGAGGGTTTTCATATCAGATGTCTACAGCGTATACTAGGTGTCACATGGAAAGACAAAATCCCCCACACAGATATCCTCCAGCGCACCAACTCCTGCTGCATGGAGGCAATCCTTGCTAAGCGGCAACTGTGATGGATTGGACATGTTATCCGCATGCCCTCCCACCGCCTTCCCCGGCAAGTCCTCTATGGACAAATATATGCAGCCAACAGGAGACCTGGGGGTCAGAAGCGTCGATACAAGGATCACCTCAAGGAGACCCTGAAAAGCTGTGGCATCAGCCCTGGAGTTCTGGAAACAAAAGCTGCCAACCGTCAGGTATGGAGGTCTGCATGTGATCTGGGGGTCCAACAGATCGAATTAAAGCGCGCTCAACATAGAACCGAGCTACATCAGCGCAGACTTCAACGCGCACAGTCACAACTATATCCATACCCAGACTCAGCATTCACATGTCCTTACTGCAGCAGGACATGTGGCTCTCGGATTGGGCTTCACAGTCACCTTCAATGGCACCGCCGTCAGCAGCGGTTGCTTCAACACTCCAACAATGGATCCTAGAAGTGACGTCATCTTCGAAATCGATGGACAGCATAAGAGAAGAGTGTGTGTGTGTGTGTGTGTGTGTGTGTGTGTGAGAGAGAGAGAGAGAGAGAGAGTGTGAGAGTGTGTGAGTTCTTTTTTGTCATAATTTTGACATTAAATGCCAATTTCGACTTATATCATAAATATAACGTAGTCATAATTTTGACATTTTAAATCATAATTTTGACCATTCAATCAATTTAGAACATTCAGAAACTATGTTTTCATAACTGAAAACATTCATGTGTGTGTGTGTGTGTGTGAGAGTGAGAGTGATATCATGTGTGAGATTGTGTGTGTGTGTGTGTGTGTGTGTGTGTGTGTGAGAGAGAGAGAGAGAGTGTGAGAGTGTGTGAGTTCTTTTTTGTCATCATTTTGACATTAAATGCCAATTTCGACTTATATCATAAATATAACGTAGTCATAATTTTGACATTTTAAATCATAATTTTGACCATTCAATCAATTTAGAACATTCAGAAACTATGTTTTCATAACTTAATACATAAACGTACATTAAATAAAGGTTCTTACAGCATATTTTTCTTAGCTTCAGTACGGCATACTTGTATTTACAGTAGCTGTAGTGTAGATGTACAGTATGAGATCAGTGTTTTCCTCTGCTCTGATCCACAGCACGCGTGTCAGAACACGTCTCAGGGATGATCCAGCGTGTGTCGGGACGAGCTGCACTGACACTGAGAGGCTGATGATGTTAACAGGTCACATGAGTCTGTGTTTCTTCCTCCTGCTGGGATCTGAGCTCCTCTTCCTCAGGTATTATCTCACACTCTGCATGCGCACACACACACCTCGTACCGTACCGGCACACGCGTGTGTCCTTGAGCCGTCCAGAGCTCAGTGAACAGGGACATTGTGAAGGTGGAATGTGTCCAAATCAGCACTGAAAAAAAAGTGTGTTGGATTTACATGATTTGATAGTGTACATCGGTCCCACATGAACCAATTAAGTTACACAAACATAAATTATTCATGTAACTTCAACA
Organism: Semotilus atromaculatus; assembly: GCA_031834385.1. NCBI lineage: Eukaryota > Metazoa > Chordata > Actinopteri > Cypriniformes > Leuciscidae > Semotilus > Semotilus atromaculatus. Next base: position 57,354,149 of record JAULUF010000009.1, read on the forward strand.
TCATGGAATTTAGTCATTAAGTAATCTCAAAGTGAGTTTTAAAAGGCTCCGTGATTGGGTGATTTAGATATTCAAATTCATATATTCATTTATTCAATTAAGATTTAATGTATTTTAGTGTCACACAACTCAAGTTCTAGACTATAGCCAGCTGTTAGCTAACAATAGCACTTGACCCAAAAGCACAAGAAAGTTGTTCCAAATCATATAAATAAGCCCAAGAAGTTTTGGGATTCTGTTCTGTGGAGCGATGAAACATTACTTCTCGTCCTCGGGTCAGCGGTGTGTCTGAGGAGAATGAAGCGTGAGCTGATAGGAGCTGTGTCTCAGGTCAGCGTGATGGATGACCGAGGCTCTGCGGCTGATCTATATCCTCCGGCGCTGGAAACCTGCAGCGTGAGGAAGACAAGAGGGATTCACTGAGGAATCAGGAGATCCTGGGAGAAAACGTCACGCTGTCAGTGAGGAAGATGAAGATACAGTGGCATCACAGTCACTTGACTTCAATCCCATAGAAAACCTCTGGTGGGATTTGAAAGTGTGTGCTAAAGATGCTTGCCATGAAGGGGGTGAATAATTTTGAGACTGCAGAAGTCATTAAAAGTTGCGTTTTCAATTGAATTTGGGGAAACCATTTGAAACATTTGTTGTGTTGATTTGTTCATTGCAAACTTCTAAAAGTCTGTAAATTTTACCAATAAACCTGATTTGCAATGGGGGTGAATAATTTTGAAAACAACTGCCTATAATCATTTATAATATAGGGTTATAGGGACCCTATATAGATATAGGGTTTTATTTTTTCATTTAAAGAAATGAAATAAAAATGAAATTAGAAGTAAACGTAGCTCCACGGGTCAATGTGTGAAATAGTGAAAGTTTTCCAAATAAAAGGTGCTTTTCCTTATTAATCAAATCATGTCCAGTTTGTTTTTGTGGCTCTTGTGGTGTGTTTGTAAGGACGTTTGCTGGTGAAATATGAATAAAAGCATCTGCCAAATCAAGAAACATAAATGTGAATCTAATTATGGAACACTAATTACCTAGATTACTCTTTTGTGATGAGGTCATGACGTCATTTCTCGAGCGTTTGTCTTTGAAATGTCTCAGAAGGGTCTGATGATTAATCCTCTCAGGCCCGAGCAGAACCACAGCTCCGCCAGGATGAATTCTTCTCCATTTTGGGGTTTAGATACAATGCAGAGAGCTTTTCTATGCGTAAGACGCTCACAAAGGGGTTTATGAAAATCATAATTACTGCAATAAGCCCTCGGGGAGCTCAACTGGATCGTTTGAGTGTGTGAATACTGCAGATATGGCATTTTCATTTAGTCTGGTAACATGAGAGCGCACACTTTACATTAAGAGTCTTGGTTTGTTCTAGTGCGTTATATTATTTCACGCCTTCATTGCATCGTGTTTTATAAGATGTTTGGAACAGACGCATATTTGAGCAGCGAGACGAGCTTTTAAACAGAGATTCAGACGTCATTCAGCTTGAGAAACGCAGAAACACACACGTGTGTGTGAAACGCCTCAGTTGTGCTCGCTGCCAACTCGCTTTGCTTCAAGCTGTTGGCGGTTTGCAGTCCAAGCTGTTCTGATCGTTCTCACTCTCTACGTGGTGCTTCTTCCCAGAGGAACCCTTCACTGCTCTTTCAAAGCTTAAAGTCACTGGGAAATCAAAGCTGACAATTTTTTTATTTTTATTGAATATTGCAGTGTTTGTGATCAATTATTTATCCATTTAAATTCATGTTCCTGCTAATCTTGAATGAGAATAAGTTCCTCCTGCAGCATCTCTTCTCTGATGATGTGGGCGGGGCTACAACCTGTCACTCACATGAGATCAGCCAATAGCAAACCACAACCATCCAATCAGTTCCCCACAGACACAATCAAGCCCCGCCCACATGTGTTCTTGTTCCAGAAGCGTTTCACTCGATATACGACACAATAGAGGAGAAAAGACCAGCGCAACTTCACATTCATGACGACTTTAATGAAGATTTCAGTTGTGTTAATGTGTAAATAAATAAAAATAGATTAAAATACAAATGTGATTTCAATAAATGAGTGATAAATCTCTAGTCTGAGGCTAAAGAACAATGTTCGCAGAAGAACTGTTTACTTGTATTACTATTCCAAAATAAAAGTTTGTGTTTACATAATATGTGGGTATAATTATTTTGTATTTATAAATACACACACATGCATGTAGCCTATATGTGTAAGATTTTTTTGTATTTATATATAAAATATTTTTATTGCTATATAATATAAATTATATATAAATATATATACAGTATATACATGCAAATATTTCTTAAATACATACATACGTGTATGTATTTATATAAACAAAATGATTGTACACACATATTATGTTAACACAAACTTTTATTTTGGAAGCGATTAATCATGATTAATTGTTGCCCAGCACCAATTATTAATAATAATGTAACTATATATTGAACTGTTTATTCCATTTGCTCAGGAGAAACAATCAAGATATCTGTGAATATTAGTTTTTTTGGCACTTTGATGTTGACTTGTCTCCTCTGTACAATATTCTCAAAGTTTCATGAGAAACTCTTTTTTTTATCCTTTTGTAATTCAATTCGTTTGATCCTAAAAGCAGAACTGAAGCTCTTAATTGGTGAATTATGACGAGTGGCCTGAAGCAGGAGCTCCGTATCAAAGAGAACAAGCTGAAATCGTATGTTTGGTCTCAGGGGCGCAGCAGGTGTGATCTGATCTCCGTGGCTGTTTTTGGGTGCTAAATTAATCATTTCCTCCAGAGAACAGCAGTCAATGGGATATCCACTTCTGTTAGTGCTCTCAGGCGTCTGATACTAGATCTGCGGCAAATCTAGACAGCATTTAAAGGCGCAGTAAGCAATTTCTGAGAAACCATATTAGAAGTCACCAAAACAAACATGCCCCTACCCAAAAGGATCACACCCCTATCTTGATAGCTCCGCCCCCAAATTTACAAACTCACTATGCAGCACAGGCCCCTCCCCCTTCATGCCTAGACACGCCCCTACCCAAAACGATCACACCCCATCTTTGTAGGTCCACCCCCAAATTCATGAACACACTATGCAGCACAGGCTCCTCCCCCTTCGTGCCTAGACACGCCCCTACCCAAAATTATCACACCCCTATCTTGATAGCTCCACCCCCAAATTCATGAACACACTATGCAGTACAGGCTCTTCCCCCTTCATGCCTAGACACGCCCCTACCCAATATGATCACACTCCTGTCTTGATAGGTCCGCCTCTCAAATTCACGAACATTATCCAGCACAGGCTCCACCCCCTTCATGCGTAGACACGCCCCTACCTAAAATGATCACACCCCTATCTTCATAGCTCCGCTCCCAAATTCACGAACACACTGTGCAGCACAGGCTCCTCCCCCTTCGTGTGTGGACACGCCCCTTACTGCTGATTGGCTACAAGTGTCTGTTTCAACAGCGTTTCTTAGAAATCCCTTACTGCACCTTTAAGGCATCATAATCACACAAGACGTTTTATTTAACATCATATTTATCCTTCATTTTCCCAAAATGCATTTTTTTTTTCATTTAAGAGAAACGTTGATTATAAATATTTCATTCAATTATATATTGATATACATTTAATATAAATCAATTATTCAGTTAAAAATGTATGATTTTACCCAATATCTGTGTGATTTGCGTAATGTTATGTTCACTGGAGTATTGCAGCATGGATGCGAGGTGAATCACATACACAGAGTTGTTGTATGATGGCTTTATTCTGCGTTATTATAATCAGCGTGTTCGAGGACAGATGTGCTGAGAATCATGTTTGTGTCTTTCTCTCGCTCACACCAAAGTAGAGTCATGTTACCATGGTGTCCATCACTGAGTCAAGCACGGAGGAAGAGGAAGACGAAGAGTTGAGAGTGAAATCCTGTGGGAACCGAAAAATCACAGATCCGATGTCTTTAATATCTCTCAATTATATCTCAGACAACAGGGAATGTTTTCTCAACGTTTTGATCAAACGTTCTTCCAGTTACATGAATAGAACGTTTGCTCTGGTCTTTAATAATGTTATCAGAACGTTAGAACAAAATCATTATTTATATATCGTTTATGGAGTGCTTTTTCCCCGAAATGTTTTATTTAGATGTTCGTAAACGTTTTTCAGAACGTTCGGATTCAAAAGTAACGTTCCTATAATGTTTGAAGAATGATACGATGTTATGTTCCCTTTACGTTCACATAACCAAGAAAAAAGTTTTTTTAAATTTACAATTTGAACGTTCAGAGAACATTAAGTGTAGAATGAATCAGTTGAATTAATGATTCAGTGATTTGCTCATAAAGATTGATGTAACCTGCAGAAAGAGTCAGTGTAGTGTATTTAATTAAATTAAGAATCCTGAGAATGACTCATTCACTTTTCCAAATGAATCAGTGTAGCCGAATAAATGAATGATTCAGTGAGTCACTTATAAAGATTTGTCAGAATTAGTCATTTGTTGCCACCTACTGCTGTATCAATAAGCACTGAAAATCACACTAACACACACTGAGACAGTGCATATATGTAAATACAGTATATAATATATATATATATATATATATATATATATATATATATGGAGGTGTACACTTGTGTGAGTGTGTGGATTGTTTCCTTTTCAGTCAACCCATAACACCCTCTCTGCCTATTTGCATAATTATGCTAATGCCACAGATGGTGTGTGTCTCAAACAGTAAATTTCTCTGTATTCGTGTGTGTGTGTGTGTGTTTGTGTTTGCAGTTATTTGAGTGACAAACTTCATCATCTGCATCTTCACACTGTCAATCCCCCAGGGACCTCTTGTGCATCAGTGTGTGTGTGTGTGTGTGAGAGAGAGAAAGAGTCTGTGTGTGTGTGTGTGTGTGAGAGAGAGAGAGAGAGACAGAGAGAGAGAGAGAGAGAGAGTCTGTGTGTGTGTGTGTGTGTCAGACCCTCCAGCAGCAAATAATTTATCTTTACTTGAATAACTCACTCACTATATCTCAATTCTCTCTCTCTCTCTCTCTCTCTCTCTCTCTCACAGTGCTCTGTTGATCTCAGTGTGTGTGTTTCAGTGAATCAAAGGCCTCTTTCTGTGTGAGTGTAAGAGTGGGACGAGCCCTGAGATGATCTAGTGAACTGCTGAATCACCTCTGGAAATCTCTAGGGCATTTTTCAATCCGCATCCAAAGGAAAAAGAAATTATATTTTGCTTAAAGGAAATAAACCCTTAGTTTTTATGGGTTGCCACTTTTTTTTTACAGTATACAGATGTTCATCTAACGGTTTTAAAATGTTGCTACTTGTTTCAGAACGTTCAGATTCAAAAGTAACATTCCCATAATGTTTGAAGAATGATACAATGTTACTGTTCACGTAACGTTTTTAAAACATTTAAAATACTGGACGTTTTGAACATTCAAAAATAACGTTTTTGGAATGTTAGCAAAACGTTCTTGTAACAGTTTTGTTAGCTGGGAAAGTTCATGGCGTCACAGTGACATCACACGAAAATTGAAATTAATAAAAATTGACCTCTTCTTAGGTCAAGTGATAATAAATAGATAACTAAACAAACAAATAAATAAATAAAGCTGAAGATGAGCAACATGCGTCTGTGTCTCTGTCCAGGTGCTGAATCACTGATGCGGTTATAGGAAAAACCATTTCAGTCAACAGTTGATAAAAAACATTAATTTCTTATTATTTCAATAATATAAAGAACCCTTTGCGTTCTGCATTCATGGAACCACCGTTATTTTTAAGTGCATGACTGCGGTGTTCGACACTTGTTGGCACTTTTGTTCAGTGAAGGGATATTCTGGGTCAGTCTGGCGCGTGACGCGTTCGGTCAGGTATGTGACGCGCTCGCTCGCTCGCTCGCGTCTGAATGAACGCGCCCCCGCCCGCGCGCACACTCGCAGTCTCCGTGAGATGCCCGTTAGATTCGGTGCGGCAGTGCAGTGTCGCGCGCGCAGGGCTCGCGGATGATATCGACCCCACTCATGCGTGGATTCCCCGCTCGTCTCCTCGCGCATAAACGGATCCGTGGACCGGAGACTCCCGCGCGGACCGCCGTGATGGTGTCGCGCGCACGGACGCGTCAGCCGTGTTTGTGAAGATGATGATGAAGAAGATGATGATGATGATGATGATGATGATGGTGGTGGTGAGGACCGGAGCTCTCCTCCGGTTACCGGGGCTCGTGATCAGACTCACGGTGCTGATGTTTGTCGCCGGTTCGAGCGGGATGCCGCACGTGCTCAGATTCGGTGAGAGTTGATCGATTATTTATTGATGACGAGTCCTTGTGATTGATTCATTGACTGTGATTCATTCATGTGTGTGTGTGTGTGTGTGTGCGTGTGTGCGTGTGTGGTGTACATCTGCATCACTTCTGGCCGTGATATCTCAGTTTCATGCAGTGTTTGACATCAGGCCTCACGGAATCACATCTGTCACTCATTGAGATCGAGCTGAAGATCAATAATCAGCAAGTTTGATGTTGTGAATGTTTGATGCACGTCACGGAGGTTATGATCTGCACATCTCAAAAGAGCGGAACGCTGTGCAAAATAACAATGTCTATTTCATATGCTAGTGATATACTGATGTATTGTGCATTTTGAGATTATTGGCATTGGCAGAACACACACACACACAAACAAACTGAACACACACACACACACACACACACACACACATACTGTAAAACTCTGCTCTAATAATTACACATTTCCATGAAATCGATTCTCAAGGGTCAGTTCTCACAAAAATAGAGTGTAAAATGATTTTTCGAAGTTGTAAACAAAGATTAGTAGAGTACATTTCACAAGAAAATACTATTTCAGTTTCCCAACTTAAAAATGTCTCTATAATAAACTGTGCAAATTGGCAGATTTCTTTATTTCCTAAATGTAAAAAAGGCAGATTTGTGCTCTTTCCAGTGTTCATATGAATAATTGATGATGACACTGTTGATTTAGTAAAGGGGGAAACATGTGATTATTGGACAGTAGATCATCAGTGTTTTCCTTCTGTTTGGCATGTGTGTGTCAGAAGAGTCTGTGCTCCGTCCTGAAGTATTATGAGCTCTTTATGAAGTATTTGTGGTGAAGCTCTTCTCTCAATGGCTGCAAATGATCCAAAAATCTGTGATCCTCATAAATGGCTGTGAGACTACAGGCTCGTCTTCATCATTCTTCAGCGTCAGAAGCTTCATTAGTGGGATTCGGTCAGTGTGTGTGTGTGTGTGTGTGTGTTTTGAGGGTCTTGTTCTCAGTGAAGCCACAGGCGGATCTCATCAGACTCTCTGAACATTCAGCCTGTGTGTGTGTGTGTGTGTGTGTGTATTTAAGAGTCAGTCCGCATCCGCACAACTATGAGCCTCTATGGCAACACAGATGCGCTCTGCATGCGGGGAAAACGAGGCCTGTGTGTGTGTGTGTGTGTGTGTGTGTGTGTGAAGCACATCTTTGTTCATCCATCAGCTTCATACACAAATCTTCTCGTGTCTCCCGGCAGGATTCACACACACACACACACACACACACACACACACACACACATACACACACACACACACACACACACACACACACACACACACACACACACACACACACACACACACACACACACACACACACACACACACACACACACAGAGGATGAGAATCAGGGTGTTTCTGACTCTTCAGCTGGACAATGTGTTCTAAGAAAGTTTTGGTTTATGAAAACTGAATGTTCTTTGAAATGTTGTTGAGGGAACATTAACATTGTATCATTCTTCAAACATTATGGAACGTTACTTTTGAATCTGAACGTTCTGAAACAAGTAGAAACATTTTAAAAAAAAACGTTACATTTAAAGACGAACATCCAACTGAAACATTCCAGAGAAAGTATGATTGATGTATAAATAATGTTTTGTTCTAAGGTTCTGAGAACATTAAAGAGCAGATAACTTTGAAGGAACGTTCTATTAATGTTCCTGGAAGAACGTTAGGCTGGTTAAGGTCGTGCAGATAATACTGGTCACTGATTGGTCAGATCACACTGCCAGTCAGATTTAGCAAGTGTGAACGGCCAGAAATCACTTGAAATCCGATTTTTACAAATCCGTTTCAAACTTCATTCATACTGTGGTTGAAATCATTTTCAAATCTTATTTCTGGAAATCTGTTTCAGTCTGACTCGTTTGGTCAGATTTCTCATGGCTTAGGTGTTGTGTAGTTGTATATTATGTTGTATGTTGTTGTGTTATGCTATACTGCTTTGTTGTTGTTTTTGTGGTGGTGTTGTAGTTTTTTATTGTTGTGTTGTAGTGTTTCATTGTGTTATGTTTTTGTGTTGTGTTATGTTTTTGTGTTGTGTTGTAGTGTTTTGTTGTGTTATGTTTTTGTGTTGTTATGTTGTTGTGTTGATGTGTTCTGTATTCTGTTTTGTTTTGTTGTGTTGTTAGGTTGTTATTGTTGCTGTTATGTTTTTGTGTTGTGTTGTTGCAAAGTGCAGATATTCCAGAGAGTGAAAGAGCGGCATGAAAACACACATCTGATCTGTTGCGATACACTTGTGGACGTCAATAATTTTAGATCAGATTCCAATCGGATTCACAAATAATGGCATTTGGACTAAGAGAGAGTGTGTGTGTGTGTGTGTGTGTGTGTGTGTGGACTGAGAGAGAGTGTGTGTGTGTATGTACTGAGAGAGAGAGAGAGAGAGAGAGAGAGAGTGTGTGTGTGTGTGTGTGTGTGTGTGTGTGTGTGTGTGTGTAGCCGCAGCTGATGTTTACACTGACGGAGATGGGTGAGTCTCAGTGAAACACTTGTGTTATTGTGATCATACAGATGTTTAGCTGAAATACTCGTGTTTTTAAAGCGTCTGCTCTGTGGCTCTTCTGATGTCTTATAATCAATACGTTTAAAAGGATGATTGATTTACTTTGTTTTTATGACTCAAAAAAGTTGACAGATGAGATGCGTTCTACACGTTTGGAAGTGTTTTGGTCACACGTGTTTGTAGTGAGAGACTGATGTTTAGTGTTCAGTACTTAATCAAACCGCCATTGAGCAGAATCGAAGAAGTGTAGCTTACACACACAGCTTACACACACAGCTTACACACACAGCTTACACACACAGCTTACACACACAGCTTACATACAGCTTACACACACAGCTTACACACACAGCTTACATACAGCTTACACACACAGCTTACACACACAGCTTTACACACACAGCTTTCACACACAGCTTTACACACACAGCTTACATACAGCTTACACACACAGCTTACATACAGCTTACACACACAGCTTACACACACAGCTTACATACAGCTTACACACAGCTTACACACACAGCTTACACACACAGCTTTACACACACAGCTTTACACACACAGCTTACATACAGCTTACACACACAGCTTTACACACACAGCTTACACACACAGCTTACATACAGCTTACACACACAGCTTACACACACAGCTTATACACACAGCTTTACACACACACACAGCTTACACACACAGCTTACACACACAGCTTACATACACAGCTTACACACACAGCTTACACACACAGCTTACACACACAGCTTACACACACAGCTTACATACAGCTTACACACACAGCTTACACACACAGCTTACATACAGCTTACACACACAGCTTACACACACAGCTTTACACACACAGCTTTCACACACAGCTTTACACACACAGCTTACATACAGCTTACACACACAACTTTACACACACAGCTTACACACACAGCTTACATACAGCTTACACACACAGCTTACACACACAGCTTACATACAGCTTACACACAGCTTACACACACAGCTTACACACACAGCTTTACACACACAGCTTTACACACACAGCTTACATACAGCTTACACACACAGCTTTACACACACAGCTTACACACACAGCTTACATACAGCTTACACACACAGCTTACACACACAGCTTACACACACAGCTTTACACACACAGCTTATACACACAGCTTTACACACACAGCACACACACACAGCTTACACACACAGCTTAACACACACAGCTTACACACACAGCTTACACACACAGCTTTACACACACAGCTTACACACACAGCTTACACACAGCTTACACACACCGCTTACACACACAGCTTTACACACACACACGGCTTACACACACAGCTTACACACACAGCTTTACACACACAGCTTACACACACAGCTTTCACACACAGCTTACACACACCGCTTACACACACCGCTTACACACACAGCTTACACACACAGCTTTACACACAAAGCATTACACACACAGCTTTCACACACAGCTTTACACACAGCTTTCACACACAGCTTTACACACACACACGGCTTACACACACAGCTTTCATACACAGCTTTACACACACAGCTTTACACACAGCTTTCACACACAGCTTTACACACAGCTTTCACACACAGCTTTAAACACACAGCTTTACACCCAGCTTTCACACACAGCTTTACACACAGCTTTCACACACAGCTTTACACACACACACGGCTTACACACACAGCTTTTATACACAGCTTTCAAACACAGCTTTACACACACAGCTTTACACACAGCTTTCACACACAGCTTTACACACACACACGGCTTTCACACACGGCTTTCACACACAGCTTTACACACACACACGGCTTACACACACAGCTTTCATACACAGCTTTCACACACAGCTTTACACACACAGCTTTACACACACACACGGCTTTCACACACGGCTTACACACACAGCTTTACACA
>JAULUF010000009.1:57370000-57375000 GCA_031834385.1 Semotilus atromaculatus
TGCATATTTGTGGGTCCTGATAATGCCAAATGTCTTGTGACCAGTAAAAGTGGCCTATACATTATTTTAAATAAATTTGCGCAGTGAAAGAGTGAAGCATTCGTCTAAAATAATTATATTTTCAGCTTCAGAATCATGAATATTGTTACTCTGGTGTCTCTATTGTTCATTGAGTCCAAGACTATTAATTTACACAATGTAATATCAAATTTAATATTTTAATCAACAGTACATTTTTTGTAAACCTTTTATCAAATGTCTTGCAACAATATTGTATGGTGAGTTCAGTATTGTGATATGTATCGAATCGTGACATGAGGGTATCGTTACACCCCTACTAAATATAAGATTTATGTTTTTGAAATGCACATAAAACGCAGTATATCTGTCAGTCATGCCTCAATGAAACAGGTCAGATTTCTTTCGTTTTGTTTTTGAAGTTGAATAATTGAGTTAGTTGAAGCTCAGATCACACTAGAGCGTCTGAATGAGACGAGACGGAGCCTCAGATGTTCTGGGTTTAATTCTGAGGAGTATGTGCAGATGAAATATGACTGTAATATCTAATATCCTCTGAACACTGATCTGAGACCCGCATGAAAGCGAGCGAGCGAAGGCTTGACATTTTACCTTCGCAGCCGGATAACATCAACTCAACTCAGGGCTGTTTTTAGCTCCGCAAAGACTGAAGCAGGATAACAGCTTTATCATAATTACACTGAGACGAGAGAGAGAGAGAGAGAGAGAGAGGGAGAGAGAGAGAAATTCAGCGGGAGAATTCCTGAAAGTCTAGTTTTTCTGTAACTAATCACAGAATCTTTTGCAGCTGTTGATTTTGCAGCTCAAACTTGATTTGTTTAGATTTGTTTAGAGTTTTGTGTCTTTATTTACAATCATTGACAGCATATCTAAGAAATATTTGCATACTGTATATATATTTACATATAAGTTATATCATATATAAATAAAAATATTTCAAGGTACAATGTGTAGCAATTTCTCCCATCTAGCGGTGAAATTGTATTTTGCATTCAAACAAATAGTGCTCTACAGCGCCTCGCTTTTTCAAATGCGTGTTGCTTCTACGGTGGCCATTATGGACCAAAAAGCTGTGACCGGATGTCTTCTAATAGCACATCGAGTTTTCCTTCGGGTGAACAGGTTTGTTATTTCAAACAAACTCCAACTTGACACAACGAAGAAACGGATGTTTGGTAGAATTGAACGTTTCCAAAGGCAGAGAACTGACCAAGGAATGAAAAAAAGCTTGTAATTTAGAGCGTAACATTGACTTCCCTGTTGAGCAGAAAGCAGGAGTTCAGCGTCTCTTCTGAAAGCTTTCTCCTGCATCAACTCTTTCACCTGGAGAAAGCTATCCCGACATTAAACCTTGTTTTTTGCAATCTCCGGTCCTGTGGCTCCACATAAGTACGGTCCTCCATTATAAATAACCGTGGACCTACCCGTCCCATGTACATAAAGATAACAAATTCTTCGTTTACGAGGATAAGTAAGATTATTGGCAGAGGTATTTGTACACCATTGAGAACATATTTATTAAAAAAAATATTGATTTTAGATAATAAATCACTACACGTTGTCCCTTTAATCTATAAATAACTAATGTAATTTTTCTTAAATATATACATGCATGTGTGTGTATTTATATATAAAAAATAATTATACACAGTACACACACACATATTATGTAAACACAAACTTTTATTTGGGATGCGATTAAAACTAATTATAGCAGCTGAATATACAAGTTTGGGCTCTGTTGGTAATTTTAACCTCTGATAATATAATGTACCTATATAAATATAAATATTTTATGTATAAATAACTAATGTAATTTTTCTTAAATATATATATGCATGTGTAACAAATTTTATTCTTTAGGATAAGCCCCTTGAGATTTCGTTTTCAAGGGGGTCCTAATACACAAAAGTTAAATAACATAACACAAAACAAAACAATATACACAAGACAAAACAACAACAGTCACCTAATTCAAAACAACAAACACACCACTACAACAATTACTTTTTATTTTTTGCCTATGAATTTTTGCCTAGCATTAATAAATAAAATCATAGATATATCATCTAAAGCAATTACAACAAGTTTCAAAACAATGAAACAAACCATTTTTAAACATATAAAATGATTCAAAGATTCACATGCATGTGTGTATTTATATATACAAAATAATTATACGCAGTACACACACACACATATATTATGTTATTATTATTTTGGATGCAATTAATCGTTAGCACTAATTATTATACTTGGAAAATATTATAAATAGCTTAATTTAAAAGTTTGGGCTCTTTTGTTAATTTCAACCTCTGATAATATAATGTTCCTGTGATCCCCGTGTATCTACAGCATTAGTTGGGAGAGATTTTCAGTAGTTTAGTACCAGAGCATCTCTAGATTCAATTATTTCTGTCTGAGAGTGTTTTAGTGACTGTAATCATTAGCAGATTCACACATTCACACATTAGCACCTCAGATTCAGCAGGAGAATATAATGATCCACTCAGAGAGCAGAATCAAGCTTTGTGCTGTACTTATCGCCAGCGTTGTGATTATGAATATGTGTGTGTTCCTGCAGACGGAGGCAGCGAGAGCAATAAAGACACAGATATTGGTAATTATTCCGTAACTCATTGCATAAATCATTTCCACAGTAATTCACACCCTCGTGGCCGATCGCAGACCACATGCAGATGTGGTCAAATGCATTTGTTTTATTTATTTTACATGCATTTAGCGGAGCTTTTATCCAAAGTCACGTCAACTCAGCTTTATTTATCCAGTGCATTATACATCACAGATTGTTTCAAAGCAGCTTCATAGTAATAAACTGAATTAATTATGGAAAAAAATTTAGAGTCAGGAATAAAGCAGCTCTACATAAGACAGAAGAGTCATTATTCACATCCATGTTTATTCAGTTTAGTTCAATAACTGGAAAATTTGTCACTATAAAGCAGCTCTTCAAAAAATTTTACATTGTCACTGTCGTATGTCAAATTATATGTAGTTATTTTGATATCACCTGTTGAAATGTCATTCAGTTCACTGTATAAATAAATATCTAATCAATTGTTAACTTATTTGAACGTATTCACTTATTTTAATGACCAAAAACATATTTATTTATCTATCTCACATTGTCACTACTTGATTTTCAAACACATTTTAAGATCTTATAATACAAGCTTCAATTAAATTTAGTTTGATCTCCAGAATTATGTGTTTGCACTGTATGAATTGCATAAGTTTTTATTCATTTTTCTTTAGTTTTGGTTATTTTAGTACATCAAGATGATCTCAATTAAACGAGAAATTTGCCTGAAGTAAAATAAAAATTCTATATTTTATTTGAATTGTATTTGTAGTTAATGTTATTTAAGTCAGTTATTTAAAGTCAAGTAGGGTTTTTATCTTTACTTATACTAAACTTTACTCTTTAACTTATACTAAAACTAAAAGTAATATAAATTAAACCTTAATAGAAATATTGAAAAATAATATAATAAATAATAATAATAAAAATGACAAACGCACATAAAGAAATGACAAAAAATTGAAAGTCCCCTGTAGTCAATAATTTGATCCCTTAAAACTCATCTTTGATTACCAGAATTACATATTTAAACGTTTTTTCATTGAACAATAATTCTTCACGCCTTACAATATCTTGACTGTAACTCGACACCCTTGCCTCATTTAGTATAGGCGGTTCTATGAATATGCAAATGAGCCCCGCCTCCACTCACTGACTCAGAGATCCACTGGTTGACGATCACACGTTGATCTGATTGGTTACAAGGTCGTTTGTGACGTCAGAAACACCAGCGATTTCACACCGTGTTTTTGAGACTGTCTTTGGTTCACTGCAGTTTTAAGGAGGAAAATACTCAGCAATGCTGTCGAGTTATGAATGTACACATGATTCATCTTAAACCATATTAAAAACACAACATAGACATATAAAGAACATTAAACGCTTGGTTTTCACCACAGGGATTAACATGAAAACAAAAGATTTAGTAGAACACAAGAGTGCAGATGTTTGACTGATGAAGCTCCGGCGCTTTGGGAGTTTCAGTGTTTTGGTGTCCAGATGCTGTTTTCTCTCTCTGACGTTGGTGTGTGTAAGTGAGAAGATGAAGCCTGTCTGTGTGTGTGTGTGTGTGTGTGTGTGTGTGTGTGTGTGTGTGTGTGTGTGTGTGCTCGTGTTTATATTACATTGTGGGGACCAAATGTCCCCACAAGTATAGTAAAACCTGAAATCACCTACATTGTGGGGACCAGCCAGCGGTCCCCATGAGGAGAACAGCGTATAAATCACACTAAGTAATGTTTTTTAAAAATGTAAAAATGCAGAATGTCTCCTGTGATGGGTAGGTTTAGGGACAGGGGCAGTGTAAGGGGACAGAATATATAGTTTGTACAGTATAAAAACCATTACGCCTATGGAGAGTCCCCACAAAGATAGCGAACCAGACTAAAAAAAAAACTGACTTTTTCTCACCTGGGCTGGGCTTGCTTGTTTGTTTTTTAATAAAAAGTAAATAAAAAGTAACTAAGTAACGCTTTTTGGGGGGGAGTAACGCAGTATTGTAATGCATTACTTTTAAAAGTAACTTTCCCCAACTCTGTGTGCAGGAGGGATCTTCGAGTCGATAGAAAGCGGCCCGTCTGGACCAGAAGAACTGGCCTTTAAATTCGCACTGAACACCATCAACAGGAACCGAACGCTTCTGCCCAACACAACGCTCACGTACGACATCCAGAGAATCAACGTCTTCGACAGTTTCGAGGCGTCCAGGAAAGGTGAGAGTTTTCCTGAAAACTGGCTCTTTTATCTTCCCAAACGCTGCCCTATTTTCCTGCGCTTTGTCACTTCAGACCCAAAGCTTCAGCTCTGGCCTCATTTGTAATTTTAATGACCTTTTTTTCTCCGGCTGCTTTCAGACGCG
>JAULUF010000009.1:57382500-57387500 GCA_031834385.1 Semotilus atromaculatus
GGTGGGTGAGTGAGTGAGTGTGAGTGAGAGAGTGAGAGTGATAGTGTGAGTGAGAGCATGAGAGTGAGTGTGAGAGAGTGTGAGTGAGTGAGTGTGAGAGAGTGTGAGTGAGTGTGAGAGTGTGAGTGAGTGAGTGTGTGTAAGTGTGAGTGAGGGAGCGAGAGTGTGAGTGAGTGAGTGTGTGAGAGTGAGTGAGTGTGAGTGAGAGAGAGTGTGAGTGAGTGAGTGAGGGAGCGAGAGTGTGAGTGAGGGAGTGTGAGAGTGTGAGTGAGGGAGCGAGAGTGTGAGTGAGTGAGAGTGTGAGTGAGTGAGTGTGAGAGTGGGAGAGTGGGAGTGAGGGAGTGAGAGTGTGAGTGTGAGTGTGATTGAGAGTGTGTGTGAGTGAGTGAGTGTGTGAGTGTGTGAGTGTGAGAGTGTGAGAGTGTGAGAGTGTGAGTGAGTGAGAGTGGGTGAGTGAGGAGAGTGTGAGTGAGTGAGTGTGAGAGTGTGAGTGAGAGTGTGGGTGAGTGAAGAGAGAGTGAGTGTGAGTGAGTGAGTAGAGTGTGAGTGAGTGAGAGTGTGGGTGAGTGAGTGAGGGAGCGAGAGTGTGAGTGAGTGTGTGTTTAAATGAGTGAGTGAGTGAGTGTGAGGGAGTGAGTGTGTGAGGGAGTGAGTGAGTTTGAGTGTGAGTGAGTGAGTGAGTGAGTGTGAGTGAGTGTGTGTTTGAGGGAGTGAGTGAGTGTGTGAGGGAGTGAGTGTGTGAGGGAGTGAGTGAGTTTGAGTGTGAGTGTGTGAGGGAGTGAGTGAGTGTGAGTGAGTGAGTGAGCGAGAGTGTGAGTGAGTGAGTGAGTGAGTGAGTGAGTGAGTGAGTGAGCGAGAGAGTGAGTGAGTGAGTAAGTGTGAGTGAGTGTGAATGAGTGAATGTGAGAGTGAGTATGTGAGTGAGTGAGTGTGAGTGTGAGTGTGAGTGAGTGTGAGTGAGTGAGCGAGAGTGAGTGAGTGTGAGTGAGTGAGCGAGAGTGTGTGTGAGTGAGTGAGTGAGTGTGAGTGAGTGAGCGAGAGTGAGTGAGTGTGAGTGAGTGAGCGAGAGTGAGTGTGAGTGAATGAGCGAGAGTGTGAGTGTGAGTGAGTGAGTGAGTGTGTGTGAGGGAGCGTGAGTGAGTGAGTGAGTAAGAGTGGGTGTGAGTGAGTGAGTGAGTGTGAGTGAGTGAGTGAGTGTGAGTGAGTGAGTGAGTGAGCGAGAGTGTGAGTGAGTGATTGTGAGTGAGTTAGTGTGAATGAGTGAATGTGAGTGAGTGAGTGAGTGTGAGTGAGTGAGTGAGTGAGTGAGAGTGAGCGAGAGTGTGAGTGAGTGAGTGTGAGTGTGAATGAGTGAATGTGAGAGTGTGAGTGTGAGTGAGTGAGTGTGAGTGAGTGAGCGAGAGTGAGTGTGTGTGAGTGTGAGTGAGTGAGTGAGCGAGAGTGTGAGTGAGTGAGTGTGAGTGTGAGTGAGTGAGTGTGAGTGAGTGAGTGAGTGTGAGAGTGTGAGTGTGTGAGTGTGTGAGTGTGAGTGAGTGAGTGTGAGTGAGTGAGTGTGAGTGAGTGAGTGTGAGAGTGTGAGTGAGAGTGAGTGAGTGTGAGAGTGTGTGAGTGAGTGAGTGTGAGTGTGAGTGTGAGTATGAGTGAGTGAGTGAGTGAGTGTGAGAGTGTGAGTGAGTGAGTGAGTGAGTGTGAGAGTGTGTGAGTGTGAGTGTGAGTATGAGTGAGTGAGTGTGAGTGTGAGTGTGAGTGTGTGAGTATGAGTGAGTGAGTGAGTGAGTGAGTGTGTGAGTGAGTGAGTGTGAGCGTGAGTGTGAGTGAGTGTGAGAGTGTGTGAGTGTGTGAGTATGAGTGAGTGAGTGAGTGAGTGAGTGAGTGTGTGAGTGTGAGTGAGAGAGAGTGAGTGAGTGAGTGAGTGAGTGAGTGAGTGAGTGTGTGAGAGTGTGTGTGTGTGTGAGTGAGAGTGTGAAACTTTAGAAACTTATGTATCAAATATAACACAGCAGGCTTTATAGGGTTAACTCATTATTATAGACTTGCATCTGATATCAAATCATCGGTTTCATCTCTTTGTTTTTAAATGACAGGCAACTAACGGCAGATGATCTTTCCTCCACGAATGAATCCCATTATTCGAGATTCTGATTAAATCTGAAGAGCAGATTCACTCATGCAAATGAAGCAAAGTCATAAACATCCGTAACTCTAATGAAGCGCTTCATCAGCTCACGTCTCCACACTCCACACAGGCCAGGCCTTTATCTCCACAGATTAATAATAGTTCAGCCCGCAAGATGATTTACTGCAGATCTGAGCCGAGTTCGAGAGCATTTCTCTGTGGGATTTTCCAGATCGGAGAAACTGGGAGACGGTTAATATTACCTACACACACACACACACACACACACACACACACACACACACACACACACACACACACACACACACACACACACACGTGCACTATACATGCAAATGTGTGTGTATTTATATATACAAAACAATTATACACAGTACACACACATATATTATGTAAACAAACTTTTATTTAGGGTGCGATTAATGGTTACTATGCACTAATTTAAATATCATCTTACTAAGACATATTATTGGCAGATATATAGTGACGATTAATATTTCCATGCATTTTATGTCAGTATCTACTGTATGCATGTTTTTGATCACTTTGAGCCTCTGAATAAAATTTAGCTTTTTCCATCATATTTTCACTATATCAGACTATATGAGCCATAAACGCCTGGTGTATCAAATATGATACTCAACAAAAAACACACGCAAACTTTATTTTTAGATTTTCTAAAAATATTTAATAAACGGTTGCATTTAAAAACCATGATTATTTCATCAGTCAGGCTTTACAGGGTTTACAGTGCTGGTTCTCCTGATCCGATGCTCCGGCGTTTTGCTGTTGCCATGGAGACGCTCTTCATCGGAACGCTGTTGCCATGGAGACGCTCTTCATCGGAACGCTGTTGCCATGGAGACGCTCTTCATCGGAAACTGTGTTGCCATGGAGACGCTCTTCATCGGAATGGTATTGCCATGGAGACGCTCTTCATCGGTAAAGCCACATCTGTTCGGCGCCAAGAGAAAAACAAAAGTCTGGCAACTTTTAAAAACACATCCTTTTGAGAAATAATGATGAGTTAAACAGATTTGAGTATTTTTTTTTTTTACTTTTGAGGAGTTTAAACTTTAATTAGGCACGTGTGTGTGTGTGTGTGTTTGTGTGTGTGTGTGTGTGAGAGAGAGAGAGAGAGAGAGAGAGTGTGTGTGTGTGTGTGAGAGAGAGAGAGAGTGTGTGTGTGTGTGTGTGTGTGTGTGAGAGAGAGAGTGTGTGTGTGTGTGTGTGTGTGTGTGAGAGAGAGAGTGTGTGTGTGTGTGTGTGTGTGCGAGAAAGACTGGGTGTGGGTGTGTGTGAGTGTTTCTTTTTTTTGCAATTTGTGTTTATACAGTAAATAAGTCTGAAAAACTGAAAGTCAATAGAGAGAGAGAGAGAGATAATTTCACCCCCTCTCTCTCTCTCTCTCTCTATCATCTTGACAACCGTTGCTGCCAGTGAGGCAGAGTTGCCATGGAAACCGTTGCTGGTGTGGCGATTCTCTGTTGCTATCGTACGGCAGGAGGCCTGTGATGGGACGAGGGTTGCCACGGCGATTTCAGTCCTGTGATTGGTTATAATTAAACACTGTAGTAATGAAGAGCTGATCATCATCATCATCATCCTGTAGTCTGTCAGAGATCAGCTCAACTCACACACACACACACACACACACGGCTGATTTCAACACGTCACACACATGCAGATACTCACAACACTAGGATCGTCTCCAGTTCTTCTGTCTGAGAAGCCATCATAAGCATAGTAACACACACACACACACTTACAAACACACTCTCACACACACTTACAAACACAAACACACACACACACATTATCCACAAGAGCAGTAATGTATGGAAGCCCGTTTCCGCCACGTTGAGTAAAAAAATATAATTCTGTAAGTCATAATAATGAGAAAGTTTCTCATAATAATGACTTAATATCTCATTATATCGAGAAACTTTCTCATAATAATGACTTAACATCTCGTAATAATGAGAAAGTTTCTCATAATAATGACTTAACATCTCGTAATAATGAGAAACTTTCTCGTAATAATGAGAAAGTTTCTCGTAATAATGACTTAACATCTCGTAATAATAAGAAACTTTCTCATAATAATGAGAAACTTTCTCGTAATAATGACTTATTTTTCGCACTTCTACGCATGCGCACAGCAGTGGAGCAGAAGGGAGTGCCACGCTAGCGACATCCGCTGGTCAAAGCCGTGTAAATCACAGCAAACATGACACGCTCTGCAGTGAATAACAATAATGATAAATTATCAGTATATGAGATGGGCTTCCATACTAGATAGTCTTTTATTCATTTGTATTATTCATTTGTATTTTTGTGTATGAACATGCAGCAACACTGGGTGATCCGTGGATTTTAAATAGATGGAGGAATGATAATACAGGCAGCACCTTTCCAAATCTGTTAAAGAACGCTTTATCTGGAAATTTGTGTTCATCATATTTTCAATTAGTTTTTTTTCCATAAGGGTCCGTTACAGAACGCGCTTTTTCATTGCGTTTCTAGGCAAACGCGGACTAGACGGACGTCGCGCTCGATCGCGTCTCGCGCATGGCGGCGTTCTAAAAACGCGGAGCTCAATTGAAAAGAGGTTTAGCTTTTAAAAACACGCCTCTCTCAAGACCTTGCGTTTCCCCCCCATTCCACTGCCCACTTATGTGTAAATGTCCCAAAAGTTATAAAAGTATTGATATCTTCCAGGTGAACCTGCACATACACGCATCCGCAAATAATAGCCTACGTGTTAACACATAGCCTACCCATATATTTTATGAAGATGTCACACTTAAACTTAACGAATAAATGTAATATTCCAATTTTAATCTGATAGTTTTGTAAGTTA
>JAULUF010000009.1:57392500-57395000 GCA_031834385.1 Semotilus atromaculatus
GCGTTTGCGGGCATATTACGTCATCGCAAACGTGCACGGCGCATGATAGAAAACAGAACGCTGGTCAACATTGTTTTTTTTTCTTTTATTAATTCGCTGCTATTATGTGCAGTTGAGTGAACAATACAGGTTTACTGTGCGTGTGTCACATAAAGTGGACTACTGCTGCTTGCAAACGGACTCTTTTGAGGAGACAGTGGATTTTCAACTTTGTTGTCCTGACTCCTGATCCCACGCGCAATGCATGAATACACTGCAGGCTCACTCTCGCTCGTATCCAAGGTAAATCATCAACACTATCATCCCTTACAAGTGTTTTATTTAACTGAATACATCACAATAAGCTAAAACGCATGCGCAGGTTACTTTACTTCCTGAACAAGTGCGCACCCGAGTCTGCGTTGCTTTCACATTCACGCGAACCGCGGCACGGTCCGGGAGCAACCGGTTTTTAACCAGATAACAGACTTCTTTTCTTTTTCCACTCTGTCGTGGTGGTATGAATGGCAGTTTACATCAAAAAGACACGGCTGCTCTGCCCACAGCTCGACAAGGGGCTCCTCTTTATCCATGGTCCATTTTCGCCTACTTGGCGCTCGTTGTGTTTCCACGTCCGTCGACATGTTTCTTTGTTGTGACTGATGGCTTCCTGTGTCCGGTTTTCTGAGAAAGATTTTATTGGTTGTTGATTGTTTTACGTCACTATGACTACGCTGGGACTTGCGATAATATCAAACATGTTTGATATGAAAGACTAGAGAAAGACTGGCATAAATCGGGTCGCCGACTGCAGATTATCACCTCACATTTAACGATCGAGACGACGGGAGCGCGCCGAGACTCCAGTGAGATTCCTAAAGACTGCCGGTCTTTAGTCTGGGACTGTGAAAATCCTTTGGTGTACGCCCGGCATAAGTTTCTACAGGAGTCTCATAAGTTTCTACAGGAGTCTCAAAAGATTCTACAGGAGTCTTATAAGATTCTACAGGAGTCTCATAAGATTCTACAGGAGTTTCATAAGATTCTACAGGAGTTTCATAAGATTCTACAGGAGTCTCATAAGATTCTAAAGGAGTCTCATAAGATTCTACAGGAGTCTCATAAGATTCTACAGGAGTCTCATAAGATTCTACAGGAGTCTCATAAGATTCTACAGGAGTCTCATAAGATTCTAAAGGAGTCTCATAAGATTCTACAGGAGTCTCAAAAGATTCTAAAGGAGTCTCATAAGATTCTACAGGAGTCTCATAAGATTCTAAAGGAGTCTCATAAGTTTCTACAGGAGTCTCATAAGATTCTACAGGAGTCTCATAAGATTCTAAAGGAGTCTCATAAGTTTCTACAAGAGTCTCATAAGATTCTACAGGAGTCTCATAAGATTCTACAGGAGTCTCATAAGATTCTACAGGAGTCTCATAAGTTTCTACAGGAGTCTCATAAGATTCTACAGGAGAAGTTTCTACAGGAGTCTCATAAGATTCTACAGGAGTCTCATAAGATTCTACAGGAGTCTCATAATTGATTCAGAGTTGATTCATTTGAATCTTTTGGTTGGTTCTGAAGCTCTAGTCATTTTTGCTGCTAATAAAGTTTAATGCTTGGTGTGTTTTGTTGCTGACCGACAGAAAGCGGACCTGGCCGTGGCGCCGCTGACCATCACGTACGTGCGAGAGAAGGTGATTGACTTCTCCAAACCCTTCATGACTCTGGGAATCAGCATTCTCTACCGCAAACCCAACGGCACCAACCCCGGCGTGTTCTCCTTCCTCAACCCTCTGTCCCCTGATATCTGGATGTATATTCTGCTGGCTTGCTTGGGTGTCAGTTGTGTGCTGTTTGTCATAGCCAGGTAACATGTGACCCTCGCGCTAGTGTGTGTGTGTGTGTGTGTGTGACCACACGTCCATTTTCATCCTTATTCATCCTCAGTCTCAGGAAATGGGGCCGATCGTGTCTGAAATTCTCTGCAGTTTAATCTAAATAATTGAAAAATGTATATATACTGTATATATGCAAAATATTATTGCATCAAACCACATTATTTACAGCCAATGTTGTTATATTTAGTGGCAAATAAATATAATTGCATATAATAAAATAAAAACATAAAATAGAATCACTCTGATGATGACTAAAATAAGGCACATTTATGCAAAAATATATATATAATTGTTATTATATTTAATAACAACATTATTAACAGTTTACATTTTTATATTAAATGGTAAGAAAAATAAAATGTATATAAAATATAAATATAATTGCGCCACACTACAATTTTACAATGAATACTTTTATATTTAGTGGCATGTATTTAGTGTATTTATAACCCATATAAAAAACCTAGAATCAATGTAAAGGCGAAATAAATACAATTAAATAAGGCAAATTTTTTTATGAATAAATAAATAAATATAATTGCACCACACAACATTATTTAGTGGCAAGAAAAATAAAATAAATATAATTGCATATATTTTTGCGGAGAGCACCCGACGCG